>CM021108.1:310609327-310629344 GCA_007115665.2 Sequoiadendron giganteum
CTAGATTAAGAGGCTTTAGGGGTTGATGGATTAGGGTTTATGGGTTTAGGGTTGAGGGTTGATGGATTAAGATGGTATAGGGGTTGAGGGATTAGGGTTTAAGGGTTAACGGTTGAGGGTTCAAGGATTAAGAGGGTATAGAGGTAGAGAGATTGGGGTTTAAGGGTTGAGGGTTGAGCATTGAGGTTTGAGGGATTAAGAGGGTATAGGGGTAGAGGGATTAGGGTTTAAGGCTTGAGGGTTAAGGGTTGAGTGTTGATGGATTAAGAGGGTTAAGGGGTTGAGAGATTAGGGTTTAAGTGTTGAGGGTTGAGGGTTGAGGGATTCAGAGGTTATAGGGGTAGATGGATTAGGGTTGAATGGTTGAGGGTTGAGGGTTCAATGATTAAGAGGGTATAAGGGTATTGGGATTAGGGTTGAAGTTTTGAGGGGTTATCATTGAGGGTAGAGGGATTAAGAGGGTATAGGGGGTGAGGGATTAGGGTTTAAGTGTTGATGGTTGAGGGTTGAGGGATTAAGAGGGTATAGGGGTTGAGGGATTAGGGTTGAGGGGTTGAGGGTTGAGTGTTGAGGGTTCAGGGATTAAGAAGGTATAGGGGTTGATGGATTAGGGTTTAAGGGTTGAGGGTTGAGGGTTGAGGGATGAGTGTTGAGTGATTAAGTTGGTATAGGGATTGAGGGATTAGGGTTTCAGGGTTGAGGGTTGAGGGTTGAGGGATTAGGAGGGTATAGGGGTTGAGGGATTAGGGTTTAAGGGTTGAGGGTTGAGGGATTAAGAGGGTAAGAGGGTTGAGGGATTGGGAGTTTAGGGTTGAGGGTTGAGTGTTGAGGGATTACGAGGGTATAGGGGTAGAGGAATTAGGGTTGAAGGGTTGAGCATTGACCATTGAGGGTTGAAGGATTAAGAAGGTATAGGGGTTGAGGGATTAGGGTTTAAGGGTTGAGGGTTGAGGGATTAAGAGGGTATAGGTGTTGAGGGATTAGGTTTTAAGGGTTGAGAGTGGAGGGTTCAAGGATTAAGAGGGTATAGGGTTAGAGGGATTACGGTTGAAGGGTTGAGGGTTGAGCATTGAGGGTTGAGGGATTAAGAGGGTATAGGGGTTGAGGGATTAGGGTTTAAGTGTTGAGGGTTTAGGGTCAAGGGATTAAGATGGTATAGGGGTTGAAGGATTAGGGTTGAAGGGCTGAGGGTTGAGTGTTGAGGGTTGAGGGATTAAGAGAGTATTGTGGTTGATTGATTAGGGTTTAAGGGTTGAGGGTTGATGGTTGAGGGATTAAGATGGTATAGGGGTTGAGGGATTAGGTTTTAAGGGTTGAGGTTTGAGGGTTGAGGGATTAGGAGGGTAGTGAGGTAGAGGGAATAGGGTTGAAGGGTTTAGGGTTTAGAGTTGAGGGTTGATGGATTAAGAGGGTATAGGGGTTGATGGATTAGGGTTTAAGGGTTGAGGGTTGAGCGTTGAGTGTTGAGGGATTAAGAGGGTATAAGGGTTGAGGGTTGAGGGTTGATGGATTAAGAGGGTATAGGGGTTGAGGGATTAAGGTTTAAGGATTGAGGGTTAAAGGATTAAGAGGGTATAGGGGTAGAGGGATTAGGGTTGAAGGGTTGAGGGTTGAACATTGAGGATTTAGGGATTAAGAGGGTATAGGGGTTGAGGTATTAGTGTTTAAGGGTTGAAGGTTTAGGGTTGAGGGATTAAGAGGGTATAGGGATAGAGGGATTAGGGTTGAAGGGTTAATGGTTGAGCATTGAGGGTTAAGGGATTAAGAGGGTATAGGGGTTGAGGGTTTAGTGTTTAAGGGTTGAGCATTGAGGGATTAAGAGGGTATAGGGGTTGATGGATTAGGGTTTAAGGGATTAGTGTTGAGGGTTCAAGGATTAAGAGGGTATAGGGGTAGAGGGATTAGTGTTGAAGGGTTGAGGGTTGAGCATTGAGAGTTGAGGGATTAAGAGGGTATAGGGGTTAATTGACTAGGGTTTAAGTGTTGAGGGTTGAGGGTTGAGGGTTGAGGGATTAAGAGGGTATAGGGGTTTATGGATTAGGGTTTAAGGATTGAGGGTTGAGGGTTAAGCGATTAAGAGGGTATAGGGGTTGAGGGATTAGGGTCTAAGGGATGAGGGTTGAGTGTTCAAGGATTAAGAGGGTATAGGGGTAGAGGGATTAGGGTTCAAGGTTTGAGGGTTGAGCGTTGAGGGTTGAGGGATTAAGAGGGTATAGGGGTTGAGGGATGAGCGTTTAAGGGTTAGAGGTTGAGGGTTGAGGGATGAAGAGGGTATAGGGGTTGAGGGATTACGGTTTAAGTATTGAGGGTTGAGGGTTCAAGGTTTAAGAGGGTATAGGGGTAGAGGGATTAGGGTTGAAGGGTTGAGGGTTGAGGGATTAAGTGGGTATAGTGGTTTTTTGATGGTGTTTTTATGCACTTCACAACACAGGTAATACGTAGGTACATTACCTCTCTTGAAAGACAATCTTCCACAATCAAATTGCAAAACACTATCCCAAGGTCTTTCGGACGTCAGGTCATGACGGTGCTTGGAATATATCAGTTGTTTGATGTGATTTTGCTAGAATCACAAGGCGGTCTTACGTGGTTTGAAGCTATAGGAGAATTGGGTCAATGAATGGAGTTCTTTGAATATGGAATTACTACACTTAGTTATAGGCTCAGACAACAGTCTTGGACTCCATTGTTTCATCAGATTTGGCTTTACAATGTGCAACGAACCTTAACACAAATTGTTTCTAAAAAAAAAGGAAAAAAGGGCGAGGAAGAAGGATGGTTCCTGGACCTGCAACTACCGATGAACAGTGATCATGGAGGTTCCTGCTATGGACAGTTTCCTTAAACATAATTTCACTTAATCTGAATTCTCATAATGTCATGAAATCTATGTTATCTTCTAAGGACTACAGATATTCATCATTCATTCACCATGTAATGTGAACAAAGACAAATTTTAATGAGCAACTATGAAATTATAGTCCAAGCTAACTTTGCACAGTCATTTACCAGCAAGAAATGGCTTGTATCGACAAGGAAAGCATACACACAACATGAATCTTCAAAACCAAAGACAACATACTAAATCCACTACATCTAACTAAGGAAACTAGAGTAGCAAAGTAATTTGAAGCAAAGTTTTAACTAAAGGGAGAAGAATCATGAAACATGTGGAGAAACCCAGAAATACACTAGAAAATGACTGTATTTTCTATTATAATTTCTGCAGCATGTCTTTACAACAACTCAACTCTCCTAAAATGATAGGACGAAAGCCCTATTTATAGTTTTCAAAAAGAAAAATGAGTGGCCAAGATTTCATTCTATTATGTGGCCAAGATTCACTTTACGCTAGGGTTTCACCTACCCCCAAATACATTCATTTACAAGACTTTTCTTGTCTTTTCCTTATTTTGTCATCTAGTGGCAACACTGTAGCAATTTTTTCCTTTTGTTGTTTGCCCCTTTGTTGTAGCTATTCCTTGAGGAATTCTTCATCAATAATAGGGTTTCCTTCGCATTTCTTCAACGCTGCATACTCCACAACGTTCAAGATCATCGTCCGGAGCTTGTCTACTTCCATGATATTTGATCGCAGCACTTGGTAGCTCCATTCCTGAGAATTGTTGATGAGGTTCTTCCAGTCATCATCATATTTGGCAACATTATCTCTGAAAAGTTTTGACTGTGCGAAGGCTCGGGCAGTAAAACTCATGAATTCTGTGATGATTTCAGCCAACATCCCATCTTCCATGCTTTTCAAGAAGTGTGGATTTATGCTCTCTAGATTTATTTCAGTAGTGGGTAACTCATACCTTGTCATTAAATTGAGGTATAGGGTGCACTCATCTCTTGACTCCGTGGCCCATTCGATATCCGGCACTATACGCTCTAGGATATGCTCCAGCCTTTTCTTTCGGTGATCAAAATCTCACCTCTATGTATCCACTAGCCAGTGATCATCATCCTTGAGGGCAAGGTCCTTCTCCTAGACCTCGCTTGCCAATGTGAGGATAGCCTCAATCTTCGGGTAGGCTGCTCTATATTTCCTCGGGAACTCCTCACAGACCTGCCTTGTGCCCTCAAGGGTTCTTTGTACCTCCAAGAACTTATTCACTGTCCGGGTAGCCAAGTTGATACCTGTGTTCCCCATGTCCTAGACCTACCCAAACCAGTTTTCCATAGTCTTGCCCAGGTTCCTTCTCTTCTCTAATTTATTGATCTATTCTTGGGACAACAGCTGAGGTGGGGTGGATGACGTCGTGGGCTGCTCATCTGGGGATGACCATTGCTTAATATAGATCGTTAAATCAGCCACCTGTGCTTTGAGTTCTTCCTTAGAGACCTTATCCTGTTGGATAAGATGCACCACTATGGCGACCGATTCTTGGAGGTGATCAACCTTTTGCTCCCTTGTGGCCACTCCCAAGTTGATGGTGGAGACGTTATAAGTTATTCCTTGTTCTCCAACCATCGGTGTAGCTATTTGCACTGCCCTAGATCCTGAGGCATACATAGTTATCTTTGCTATGATCTTTGGCGTCTTCTCTTTCCTGGTGCTTATTTGGGCTCCAACCTTGCCTTGGAATATTTCAGGGTGGGATTCTTTTGTTTCAACTGCTTTTCTAGCCAGTCGGGCATTTGAGGTTCTTGCCTAGGTGGTTCACTTTGATTCCTTTTGTCCTCCTTTGCAAGTTCAATGGCTCAAAAAACAAGAGCCTTTTTCTTAGTTTCTGTATCTCCCTTCTCCTCATCAGAGTCCTGTTCAAGCATTACATACTTAGCGGGAGACTTGGCTCGCAACTGCTCATTGGACGGATCCTCCGTTTCAGCACCATTTTCTTCTTCATCTTGGCCCTATTCATGTTGCTTGGGCTTCCCTTCTTTCTCAGCTCCATGGAGGGATGCTTCCTCATTGTGTTCCATGGTTTGCTGACGCCCTTCAGTCAGAGACTTGCTACCCTTAGTCTCTTGAGAAGCAATCTCCTCTTCTTGTGCAAGCCGATCCTCGGCCTCCTTATCCTCAATCTCCTTAAGCTGCCTGCCCCACTCTTCATTGATTTCAGGATCATTCATTTCTCTTATTAGTTCAATGTCCATCTCCTCACTGCTTTCATTGGAGGACTCATAGGCTACCTCATCAATCTCCTGATGTTCGAACAGTGGATGTTCGTGGTACTCAAATTCTTCATCCTCTGGCCTCATCTTAGCCTCTAGCTGTCGTCGGTCAAGTTCGTTAGATATTTGCATTATCGCCTCCATTGTTGGTGGTTCATAAGGTGGAGGGACAGCTGGAGCATGGGCCATAGCCTAAGCTATTGCAGCCTGCACTATGAGATTAGTGAGCATCCCTTAAAGCTCAAAGGGCACGTTTTGCATATATTTCACAAATGATTCTAGGAGGCTGAGGGCAGGCATTGTAGCACAAAAATAGAGGGAAGGTAAGGATACATAGAGGAAGAGGAGATCGACAAGGTCCTGGCAGAGGAATAATCCACGAGAATGATTTGCATGATCAGAGAGGTGGAAGCAAGGTGAACAGAGATGTCCACTACAAGCGGGGAAGAATTGGAAATGACAAGCGAAGCATGTGGGATGGTGGCAGCAGCAATAGCAACAGTAATTATAGTAGATAGAGACCTTGGCGAGTCTGATCCCTACCCCTTTGTCCCACGAGGTGGACTCTTGGATGTCCCAGACGTCCCCGTGCCTCTAGTTGTTTTCCTTTTCTTTTGGGAAGGTTCGCCCTCTGATGCCTTGCGGGCATAAACATTTGGTTTGGGCAGCTGCTCGCTGGCCTCTTTTCTCTTCTTGGTTTTCGTTGATGGTAGGGTTTTTGATGCTTCCCTGGTTGCAGTAGTAGCTACCCTCCATCGGAGCCACTTGGTTCACTTTCTAGTCCCTTAAATGTCAAGGCGACTCCTTGCTGCTTCAATGGGCTACCTGTTGGTTGATCCATGCCCTTGTTCAGATCTCGATGGCTTTAGTGAGCACGTCAATGTCGTCAAGTTCTCGCTCATCCCAGTCGATCGTAGGCAGTGGAAAATTGGTGATGACATCATATCCTAGATCGATCACCATATACTCATCCTCTTTGAGCTGGTCAGGAACCAAGCACAAATTTATTCTTCGTACGTAGATGACATTCATGAGCATGTAGTGCCACAACCATACCTCAAGATCATCTTTGCAGTTGGCCCATAAATCTTTGACGTTGTGGAGGTGGGCATACTCCCGTCCTAATGCTTTTCTGGTATGCACATATGGGTCCATTCAAGGCCAAGCTATATGTTGGTGGAAGTGGTATTCAGCCAACTCCCTTGGCTGAGCCCAATGGGGTAAGGTGTGCTCGCCAGATGCTTGTTGCTCAAGATGTTATGGATGTGTCGTAGCTACCAAGTCAACTCCAATAGTATGATCTGGTCGTTGGCGTACCGGGGCAGCTTGTTTGGTCTTTCCGTGAATCCCTGGGAACGGATGTAAGTAAACTTGAAAAATTGAATATACAAGAAGGCATATTTCTTGAGGGCTCTGGCACTATGTGAAACTCTTCTTTGAAAGTCACCTCCTAGGGATCGGATGATTTGGGCTATAAACGCATCATTCACCCTACAATAATCTTTCTTGAAATTTCAGAACTGTAGCTGAGGGTACTTATCATAGGGCATGAACTCCACCCCTGATGCTTCACTGGGCACTACAGTTAACCCCTAATAGTGTCGCTGGTCTGCGAGGGAGTACACTAGGTAGGAGGTCATGAAGAACTTGGATTTCTTCTTCATGGTCATAAACTATTTGTGGAAGCAGTCACTGATTATCTCCCCCCAGTAGAAGGCGACGCCATCACCGTGGAGAATCTGCTCCACAAAGTAGAACATCCATTCCTAGAAGAAGGCCGCAACAGGAAGGCCCATTATTGGGCTCAGCAAGGTCACAAGGTCATGGTAATCCTCGAAGAAGTCGCTGCGAAAAAGCTCCTGAGGGAGCTTCCCAGCACTACCCCGCTTGTCTTTCAACCAATATTGATTGATTAAATTCTTGCACCTCAGCAGATCATGTTCCCACAATTCTTTTCATTCCTCCCTGGTGGGGGTCTCCATGCTCTTAAAGGAAGGGATGTGGAAAGTTGTTATACCTGATGGGGACATGTCCACAATGATATTCCCATTCCGGTCCTCTATTGTTTGTGTCTAAGGTTGGTATGCCTCAACGCATGCCATTACCAATTCCGGGGCCACCAAGGCCGGCGGGAATCCTGCAGCCTTAGCAATCCCACTGCTCCTTATCAATCTTGCATTCTCTGTCTTGGGATTCACCCTGACCCTCTATATACATTCATCGACATCGACCTAGCTGATATTTGTATCCATGACATCTATCCAGAGAGTGGTGACTCTGGATTGTAGGGGGATCCCTTGAAATTTGTACTTCATTAATTCTTTATCCTCCTTGCCTCGAGGAGACTTGGAAAATCCATTTCCCTTCTCCTTGGAAGCACCAGAAGTTTCTGTGCTAGATTCCATAAATCCTGCACAAAAGATGTGAATTAGTAACATTAAACATGAGATAATGGTCTTGGATGAGTACTTGCACATCAAAGTTAGCCCTGTAATCATCATTCGTATTCAGTAGTCACATAACATTTGATAAAACATTTCTTAGAAAGCAAAGCAGGCAATTCGAGTTCCCAGGGCCGAAGTTCCCTTGGCAGAATGTCGTTTGGAAGGGAAAATTGAGCATGGAACTCCCAAAGGCATTTCTCGGTGTTGGGATTGCTCAAATAAAGGATGGTGTGAAGGAAGACCTAATTTTAGCAAGTGGGTTGAAATCCATTCTGGATTTGGAGATCATTTGATCCTTAATTTGGGAGTTCGGGCATCAGATGCAAGACAGTCGTTGGAAATGGCGCAGGGGAGATGGAACTCCGGGCATCGAAATTCAGATCTTGGATTTTCATTGCTGGGAACCGGTTATGGGTCAGCCGTCTGGGATGGTGAAATGCAAGAGGCAGTCTAGGAGCAGAAATCCGGAAGACAATCTCCTGAAGCAAAATTCTTAGGAGTTCTGGGAGCATTGTGGAAAATAGGTGTTCCGGTTCTAGAGTTTGGGAAGCTCTGCCAAATTTGCAGTGTAAAGCGGCACCAGTGCAACGAAATTTCGGAAGCAGAAATCCGGTGTTCAGGGTCCGAACACAACTTGGGTCGCTTGGTTTTTTCATTCGAACTTCTAACAAGGTGACATGGGGACCAGGGTCTGGGACTCGGAACATATCCCAGGATGGCCGTGTAAAATGGCAAAAGCAACACAAAATTTTGGAGGTCAGGGTCTTGAGTGATTTTGGATTTTATTGGTTTTGGAGGAAATTGGAACCGGACTTTGCACGGTCAAGGTCCAAGGTTCGGAAAGACGCTTGGGGGAGGCCGTCAAAACGGCGAAATCAACACAGAATTTTGAGGATCGGATCCTGAGGCAATTTTGATTTTAGACTGGTTTTTTATTTTCTAAGTTTTTAGACATAGACCCCGCACGTCCGAGGTCTGAGAGTCGGAAAGACACTCGGGGGAGGCCGTTTAGGACAGTAGAGACACAACGGAAACCCGCGAGGGGAAATTCGGAGGCCAGGATCCGAGGTGAGTTTGGTCGCTTGGAGCTTTGGAATTTTAAGTTTAGTCTACGCAGACAGCCGTGGGAAAGCCTCAGCCCAGGAGACACCAGCGACTATTCCGAAGAATAGTCGTGGAAAGGTTAAGCTCTGGGTTGAATTTCAAGGCCTCAAACAATCAATTTTTCATATTTTAACAAATGGGTTTTTAGGGGAGGGTACCAATTTACCAGTTTTAAGCCCAATGTTACATTTTACATTGCTTTAACACTCAGAATTTTGCAAAATAAAGGGCAAGGCACACGGATGGCGGGCATACCTCAAGATCTCAAAGAAGCAAACTGTTGGCTACGTGGAAGACGTCGAGAAAAGAACTCGAACTGTGGGGGTGAAAATGTTGGATGCCTCAGAGCTTTGCGAATTTCTCAATCACTTGGTTGGTTGACAATGACAGTCAGAAAATCTGCTTAAATAGCAAAAACAACCATTAATGCAGCAATTAATTCCTTTGTATGACAACCGGAGAGTTGGTGAGTTTAAATCTCACAGGCGGCGGCGGGAGATCCGGAGTCCAGTGGCCTGGAAGATGTCTAGCCACGGCTATGAGAAACGGCAAAGCGCAAGCGAGAAGGGAAAATCTGGGGTCCAAGGTCTGAAGTCCGGAAGGACGTCGGGTGTCGGATGCCAGCAACAACAAACCCGTAATGGAAAGCCGGAGAAGGAAACCCGAGGGTCCGGGCCCGGAAGGGGCCACAGATGTCAGAAAGGGCATTCTGACAAGGGAAACCCAAACTGACTTTAGACTTAGCTTTTTTTGAAGGGGTCAAGTTTGGTCAAACCTAGTATGTGACTTTGAAGGGTGAGTTGACCAAGTAGGGAACAAAAATGGACACGCAAAATGAGGCAGACCAAAAAGGGGTTCGTAATCAAAAGAGGGAAGAGAGGGTCCCCGTTTTGAATGGGGCATGTGTGCAACAGGCACAACAAATGGCAACTCCGCTGGGAGAACACTCTCAGCATTCTAGAGATAAATATTCATTCCGAACCCATGATCTCTAGTTTCACAGACCAAAGATGACTTGCAAAGCTAAACTAGGAATAGTTTAAGGAAGGCAGGATTGAATCAAACTGCAATATCATCATGGAGGTGTGTGCATGGTGAATACATTTCCTTTCTTCAGAGAGAGCACGAGTAACCACTGGTCGTGGGACATAAGCTACGTAGTTCGTCTAACTCCAAAAGTAACCTGGACGTTTCTCCACTGTCAGTCAGGCATCCATAGCCCCGATGGAGTTATCGCTGCGACCCCACAAACATAGCTCCACTACCAGCTAGATGTCCATAGCCTCGGTAGAGATATTCACACAACCATACGGTTTTTATTTTCACTTTATTTCTTTTTTTGGCTTGATATTTCTTTTAGCACTTTCTCTTTTCCTTCCGTTCAACCGCGTAAGCAACAAAGCTCACAATGGGCTTGGGAATCGCAGTGGACACTGGAGTAGACTTTAGATTTTTCACTTATCCCCTCTTCATAGTAGTCACCATACCATTCTTTGGAAACATTAAAATGTCTTTTGTGTGTTCCATGACAAAAGCAGGGAATTCAAGCGGACAACCATCCCAAGTTAATTCAGAGTTCAAAAGTTGAAAATCGACGCTTAGGAGATTTCAAAGGTTAGCAACAGGGAATGAAGGCTTATCTAAAGAACAACACAAGAGTGGGTAGCGGGGAAAACCATTTGTTGGGCCAAGCACGACCATCATAGCAAAACAAGGAGGCTCTTCCAAGATCAAGATAAAATAGCTGGGACAACGATCAAAACCGTAGGACAAAGCAGAAAACCTATTCTAACCTATATACAAGTATTTACACAGACAACTCCCAAAAGAGCTCAAGCCTGGAAGTAATGCTTAAGGTGCTGCCCGTTGACCGGCAACGAGATGGCTTCACCTGTAAGGGTCTTTAGGTGGAAGGCATTATCTCCAAGGATTTCAGCAATCTCAAAGGGGCCAAGCCAAAGCTTGTCGAATTTGTTGTGTTCCCCTTTCTTTTCATGGGCCTTGTCCCAGTAAAGGAGTAGAATCAAAATGCGGAAGGCCTTAACTTTGGCTCGACGGTCGAACCATCTCTTGACTATGCCCTTATGTTTGGCAAAATTTTCTAATGCGCAATCTCGCACTTCTTCAAGGTGCAACAACTCGGTGAGACGAGCTTCTTTGCAGTATCCTCTGTTATAAAAATCATTGACAAACTGAAGGGTGGGGATTTTCAAATGTATGGGAAAGACGAGCTCTAAGCTATAGACTAGATGGTATAGGGAATCCCCGAGAGCAGCCTTGTGATAGGTGCGATCCACCCACAAGGCGAAATAAAGTTGGGTATGCCAATCCTTGGGATTCCTATCTAGCAGCTTCTTGATCACCATGATCAAGTTCTTGTTGGTGGACTCAGCAAGGCCATTGCCTTGAGGGTAGTAATTGGATAAAAATTTGAGGGCAATGCCATAGTCAAAGGCCCAACTTGTGAATTTTAATGAAGCAAATGCAGGGCCGTTATCGCATACTAGAGCATATGGGCAACCAAAGTGATTCAAAATGAAACTTTCTAATAAATTGGTTATGACTTCAGTTGTACATTGCCTACAAGTTATTGTTTTTGTCCATCTAGGTCAATAATTAGAAGCGATTAAAATGTACCTATGTCCTACAAATGATGGAGGGCTTACCGGACCAATGAAGTCAAGACCCCATTGCACAAAAGGTCTTACCTCCAGAATAGGTTGCAATGGGACAACGACATTCCTTTCTCTAGTGGCAGCAGTTTGGCACATGTGGCAGGTATGAATGTGACCATGAGCATCCTTGAAAATGGTGGGCCAATAATACCCAACTCTCAATATCTGGTGTGTAGTTGATAGACCTGAGCCATGGCCAATCCTGAACTTGTCATGTAATTCCTTAAGAACGCGATCAACTTCCTCCTTACCCAGGCATCTCAAATAGATACCTTCATGATTCTTCTTGTATAATATGACACCCTATAACATATAACTGCTGCTTTTCAGCCTAAAGGCCCATCTTTGGACTCCCTATAAATGAGGTAGACATTTATGATTCAGCAAGTAGTACACTATATCGTCGTACCACTCCCCTGAGGAGAAATCCTCCAGCTGGTATTGGTGTACCGTGAGTTTAGGTCTAGCATCAATAACTACCTCCACCATTGTTCAGGCGAGTGCCTGTCCTCTTACCAGCTTCATCGACTGGATCTCCATGTCATACTCCTATAGCAACGCGATCCATTTTTCCCTTCATTCCCCCAACTCATTCTGCATCAGTAAGGTCTTCACTGCGGGATCAGGAAATATAGCAAACACCTTGTTACGTAAGATACAATGCCTGAACTTTTTGACTCTCTTAACAAGGGCATACGCCTATTTTTCAGCATTGTGATAATGCAGTTCAACATCTTTTAGGGGGTGCTCATGAAGGTGATCAGATGCTCGCTTCCCTCGTCATCCTTTTGTGTCAAGATGCTGGCACAGGAATGATCTGAAGCAAAGGAGTAAATATAGAAGGGCTTCAGATAATTGGGGTTGACTAGTACAGGGGCATCAGCGATTGCCTTCTTATCTCCCCAAAAGCCTGCTTTTCATTGGGAGTCCAATTGACCTTAGCATCCTGTTTCAGCATGGCATTGAGTGGTTTAACTATTTTCGCGAAGCTTGTAATGAACTTGCAGACAAAGTTGATCTTTTCGAAAAAAGACTTTAATTCCTTCTTGCTGCCTAGCAGCTGGATTTTCATGATGGATTGCATACATTCGGGGTCAATAGAGATTCCCCATTTTGAAAAGACATGCCCTAGGAGCTTACCCTTAGTGACCCCAAAGATACACTTCTTCCAGTTAAGGGAAACCCCGAATGTGCGACACCTTTCAAAGACCTTGCATAAGTCAGCGACGTGATTACCCCGCTATTTAGAAAATACGGTTAAATCATCCATGTAGATGATTATGTATTTGCCTATCAAATCCTTGAATGCAATATTCATGGCGTGCTGGAAAGTGGCGCCAGCATTGATTAGCCTGAATGACATTCTCCTATATGCAAACGTTCCCCACTTAGTGGTGAATGTTGTCTTGTGTCGATCTTCATATGGCACCATGACTTGGTTATATCCTGAATATCCATCTAGGAAGGACATCATCTGGGAGTTGTTTACTAATTGTAACACCTCATCCAATGAGGGTACATGATAGTTGTCCTTCTCTAAGGCCCGGTTCAGATTGTGGAAGTCTACGCATAGTCTAATTTCTTCATTTTTCTTTCTGACATGAACCAAATTTTTTACCCATGTCGAGTGTCTAACTGGAAAGATGAGCCTGGCTGATAGCAACTTCTGTACTTCCTTATATATTATTGGTTCAAATAAAGCGTTGACAGGGTGTTGCCACTGTTTGAACGACCTTGCATCTGGTTTGAGAGGGATAGTGTGCATGATGATCGACGTATCATATGTCTTGAGATCATCATAGCTCCAGGCGATGACGTCCTAATATTTTCGTAGAGCCTCGATTATCCCTTTTCTTTCTTCATGGGGGCATACTTTACCTATGAACACATTCTTGGCACTTTCAACCTAACCTAGATTAGAAGTGTCACATTGGCCGCTAATGGTATCCTTTTTAGCTTGTTGATCTTGGTCTCTGATCTGATCAAGGTCACAGATTCTCTCTAACTGGACCATTCCCCTAGGGATGGTGGTTGTTTTCAGGTTTATGATCCCTTCTATATCTAGGTCTGCCTCTTGGGGTTCGACCTCGTTGATTATCTACGTAGCAAACACATCCGAACTAGTGATGAAGTCCAGAATATGCTTGTCATCGTTGAATACCTGGAAATTGGCTACGTTATCCAGGACTGACGGGATGGAGGTGAGTTCCACCATGAATCTTCTGAGGCCTGATAGGGACAACGGCTGCAACGTGCTTGCTACCTATGCCAGGTCATTGGCGGTATGATTCTGAACGCACAAAATCAACTGAATGTTGAATGCATCTAGCCCTTCCAAAAGATCCCATACGCAATGCTAGTAGTTAGTGAGTCTTCAATCATAGTAGGAATACAACTTCCTGACCTATTTTACAACTAGAATCTCCATACACTTGGAGCATTTTGAAATATTTTCTCAATGCCATTAAGAGGCCCAAGACCAGAGCTTTGTACTCTACCACATTATTAGTACAATAAAACTGTAGCCTATGAGCAGCAAAGTATGACTTACCTTTGCGACTGATCAATTTGAAACCTGCCCCAACTCCGTGCTTGGACTTAGATCCATCAAAGTGCAATGTCAAGAAGCCAGGAGAGTCATTGGATGTAGCACTAGCATCTTTGACTCCTGCCATCGATGGAGCTTTCATTTCAGGGATTGCCTTAGGAGATATACGGACAAAATGTGTTTGTTCAGATGATGCAAATCCTGTTTTCTCCATCGGAGTAGCCTATTTCCTAATGTGTTTCATTGCTGCTTGACACAGGCAACAATCAAATTCTGAGTGAGTAGCATTGTGTACCTTGCACCAGTTAGGGAGCAAGAGCTCCCGGAAGTTCATTCGAGTTCCCAGGCTAAGCTAGTCCTGAACACATTTTTCTATAAAATCCTGGAAACCATCGAGCAGTCCCCGAGGGTCATTCTCTCCTAGTTCTTCATCATTAGACTTGATGAGCACTTCAGTGCTTTGAGAAACATTGGTCAAATTAGCAGGCGAGCTGCATAGTATGAGGAAGACCTCGCTCATTCCTTCATCTTTAGGGTATTCCTGTTCATTTCGATATGACACTGGGGAATAATTCCCCAAACCTATTTTGGCATATAATACCTCATTCGTGTTGTTATACTTAGTTATCATAAACCTCATTCATGGCTCCCGATCAATCCTGATCTGATTCGGCATTCATTTACATGGCAGCCACATGTGCAAGTAATCAGTCGTGGTATAACCATTCAATGCCCTCATGAAATCCCTTCATAGGATTATACCATAGGTATCTGGGATATTGGCTACTTGTAGGTCTATGATTTGTTGGATCTGGGGAGCAACAATAACTTGCATGGGTATTCTGTTAATTTCCCCCACTATGCTGATTTTAGTTTTGTCAAGTTGTGTTACCTTTCACCGGGAAGGAGTGGGTGTTATTCCGAGTGCTTTGCATATGCTCAGGGGCATAACATTGGCCGAGGCTCTTGAATCAAGTAGGAAATTATGGAGGTTCTTCCCGAACACGTGGATAGTGGTCAGAAAGGGAGGAGTTTCAAATTTACCTTGAAACAATCCTCCAGAAACATCCACCTGAGCGACTTGGCACTTATCTTTCTCGCTGCTCTTGCTCTGGGTTTGTATCTGATTAGCGGCCCTATCAGGTTGCTTGTTTATTTCCTAACCAGCTGGTGGATCAGCCTTGCTATTGAAAATCTTCTTGACGACTAGCTCATTTGGCTGATCACCAAAATAAACCTTCTTTATTGGAGCTTCCTCAGTTGACCCCTATGGTGGAGTCCCATTTATCATCTTGAAAAAGGCATTCCTGACAGCAGGCACCTTTAGAAGTTCAAATGCCAACATGCTCAACTTTACCTTTTTAAACTCTTTAGCAATATACTCCTTCATTTGCTCAATTTTTTGATCATAGGACACACCTTTGGAGGAGGTAACGGCTTGGCTTTGGCTGTCGCCTTGCTATTTATTTCTGCTGAGGTACCGCGTGGGGGTATGGGGAAAACCCAGGTTGTTATTTGCATTCTGATCGGGAGGGGTGATGAAATTGTTCGGCGAAGTGGAGGTCATAAAAGGACCTCCAGCGTGATCACCAGCTTGTCTATTTCTCAAGTTATAAGGGGTGGTCGATTGGTGAAACATTTGGACTTCATCCTCCCTAGGCTCCTCTTTGTCATCTTTGGGACCATTATCTGTTGAATCAAAAAGCTTGGCTAAAGGGCTTTTAGAACTTACCTCTCTCGTCGCATCATGATTGCCAAATCAGCATTCTCCAGTTCAGGTGTGTTGCATTCTGCCCTTGGGAAGGGAGCCTGGTTTAGCACCAACACTGAGGAATCGTATGGATCGGACCAGACAATTTTCCTGGATCCCGAATTGTCAACTGCATTCTGAACTTCTACTTGGAAAATCTCGGCTATAGTTTGGAGTCCTGGACAATCTAGTTCGGAATGGCAGCTCATTTTATGAATATGACACCAACCAGATAACACAACCTCTTCCAAGTACACTCCACTGGCGGGGTTTTCATTACTGTTGTTGTTGGGCTGGTCAAGAGGCATGGGAACGCCACCATTATTAGGGCGTGTATTCCACGGCCAGTTTTTCCTTTGGAAGGGCCTTCTATCAAAGTTCTGGCCTAAATTTTGATTTATGTCATAGTTTTGCCCTGATGACATGCTAGCATTCTGATTGTCCCGACTTTCGCACTTATCGCGGTTTTAATTGTTAAGGCTGGCCTGGATGCTCTTTTGCGATGCCTATAGCTAGTTGTTCTGATTCCTTAGGTGTGTCATTTGAGTTGACATCTTCTTGATCATTTCTATGAGCTCGTCGATTTTATCCTTTTCAGCATTCTTCGGTTGCGGTGCGGCATTTTGAAGGAACACGGGCTGTGCCACCGGCTGATTTTGGTGAGCGGGTGGGAATTCTGTTGCTTGAAGGTACGTAGGCACCTGGGATTATTGAGGATGCGACTATTGCTGCTGGGGTAGCAAGTAGTGAGGTACTAGATATGCCTAGTTCATCGACTTCCCAAGATGCAGAACCAAAGGTAACTGTGGCACTAGATTCAGCAAGGGTGTCTGATGCTACAAGGCTTGTGTGAGTCCCTGAATCTGCACCGGATGCGTGGTTTTTCTGAGAGAAGGCAGCGGACCAGATATGTTCTCTCCCAAATCCGTGTTGGCGATAGAGGCTTCAACGTATGCATCGACCAAAATAGCTGGTGGTGGTCTAATTCTTTTCACTAGGGCTGAAGTGAGATTGTCCAAAGTTGCATAGTAAACGGGCAGGATAGCAACATCGTTGAAAATGTACGGGGCCTGTAGTCGAGTGTACGCTCTATGGAAGTGATCATTGAAGGAACTGATCGGTTCATTGATCTCCCTCTACACTGACATGAAGTGTCGATATGAATCCATGGGGCTAACCGAGGTCTTGAACTTCTACAGAAATGCATTCTTTAGAAGATCCCATGTGTTGATAGTTCTGGCTGGAAAATTGACATACCAGTAGAATGCCTCCTCCCCTAAGGAGTAGAGAAAGAGCCTACAGGCTACATCTTCGTATATGATCTGCATCGTCTTTAGGGCAATTTTGAAAATCTTGACATGCTCCTCGACTGTCCTCTACGGATCCTGGGAGTTGAATTTTGTGCAAAACTTTTCAGGGTTCTTTGGCATATCATGGTAGAGGTTAAAGGTGAGAGGATATGGGTTATTACCCAGCCACACCATTGGGAAAGGTGGTGGAGGTGGTTGTGCCAGATTGGTCTATAACTGTGATGGGATGACAACAATTGATGGGGCAGTAGCAGGGCTGGTGACCATGTTTGGCTGAATGGAAATGCTCAGCCCAGATAGTGAGGTAGCCTGGGATGTAGTGTGGATTGGATGAGCGGAAGGTGGTGTTGCCAGTGAAGATGAAGGAGATGGAGGTGAAAGAGTAGTGAGTTTCTCTATGGGATCAGTGATGGACAGTTCCCCACTTTTAGCTCTTTTAGCTCAAACAAGGGGCTATAATTCCTGAAACTCTCCCTTGTTTGGTGTGGACCTCAAGACCTAGTGGAATCTCTCAGGGGAGAATGACCCAATTCGATCCCGCTTTACCCTATGGCCCTCCTAGCACCAGTTCTATTGATGGTGTTTTTATGCACTTCACAACATAGGTAATACATAGGTGCATTACCTCTCTTGAAAGACAATCTTCCACAATCAAATTGTAGAACACTATCCCAAGGTCTCTCGGATGTCAGGTCATGACGGTGCTTGGAATATATCATTTGTTTGTTGTGATTTTTCTAGAATCACAAGGTGGTCTTACGTGGTTTGAAGCTATAGGAGAATTGGGTCAATGAATGGAGTTCTTCGAATATGGAATTATTGCACTTCATTGTAGGCTCAGGCAATAGTCTTGGACTCCATTGTTTCATCAGATTTGGCTTTACAATGTGCAACAAACCTTAACACAAATTGTTTCTAAAAAAAAAGGAAAAAAGGTCAAGGAAGAAGGATGGTTTAAGGGTTTAGGGTTTAGGGTTGAGGGATTAAGAGGGTATAGGGGTTGAGGGATTAGGGTTTAAGGGTTGAGGGTTGAGGATTGAGGAATTAAGAGGGTATAGGGGTTGAGGGATTAGCGTTGTTGGATAAGGGTTCAGCATTGAGGGTTGAGGGATTAACAGGGTATAGGGGTTGACGGATTAGGATTTAAGGGTTAAGGGTTGAGGGTTGAGGGTTGAGGGTTGAGGGATTAAGAGGGTATAGGGGTTGAGGGATTAGGGTTTAAGGATTGAGGGTTGAGGGTTCAAGGATTAAGAGGGTATAGGGGTAGATGGATTAGGGTTTAAGGGTTGAGGTTTGAGCATTGAGGGTTGAGGGATTGAGAGGGTATAAGGGTTGAGGGATTAGGGTTTAAGGGTTCAGGGTTCAGGGTTCAGGGATTTAGAGGGTATAGGGGTTGAGGGATTAGGGTTGAAGGGTTGATGGTTGACCATTGTTTGTTAAGTGATTAAGAGGGTATAGGGGTTGAGGCATTAGAGTTTAAGGGTTGAGGGTTGATGGTTGAGTGTTGGGGGATCAAGATGGTATATTGGTTGAGGGTTGAGCGTTGAGGGATTAAAAGTTTATAGGGGTTGAGGTATTAGGGTTTTAGGTTTTGAGGGTTGAGGGTTCAGGGATTAAGAGGCTATAGGGGTCGACGGATTAGGGTTCAAGGGTTGAGCATTGACGGTTGAGGGATTAGGGTTTAAGGGTTGACGGTTGAGGGTTGAGGGATTAAGAGGGTATAGGGGTTGATATATTAGGGTTTAAGAGTTCAGGGTTGAGGGTCGAGGGATTAAGAGGGTATAGGGGTAGCAAGATTAGGGTTGAATGGTTGAGGGTTGAGCATTGAGGGTTGAGGGATTAAGAGGGTATAGGGATTGAGGGATTAAGATGGTATAGGGATTGATGGCTTAGGGTTTAAGGGTTGAGGGGTTAAGATTGTATAGGGGTAGAGGGACTAGGGTAGAAGGGTTGAGGGAATAAGATGGTATAGGGGTTGAGTAATTAGGGTTTTAGGGTTGAGGGTTCAGTGTCGAGGGATTAAGAGGGTATAAGGGTTGAGGGATTAGGGTTTAAGGTTTGACGATTGAGGGATGAGGGATTAAGACGGTATAGGGGTTGAGGGTTGAAGGATTAAGAGGGTATAGGGGTAGAGGGATTAGGTTTGAAGGGTTGAGGGTTAAGCATTGAGGGTTGAGGGATTAAGGGGGTATAGGGGTTAATGGATTAGGGTTTAAGGATTTAGGGTTTAGCATTGAGGGATTAAGAGGGTATAGGGGTAGAGCGATTAGGGTTGAAGGGTTGAGGGTTCAATGTTGAGGGTTGAGGGATTAAGATGGTATTGGTGTTGAGGGATTAGGGTTTAAGGTTTGAGGGTTGAGCATTGAGGGATTAAGAGTGTATAGGGGTTGAGGGATTAGGGTTTAAGGGTTGAGGGTTGAGGGTTAAAGGATTAAGTGGGTATAGGGGTAGAGGGATAAGTGTTGAAGAGTTGAGGGTTGAGTGTTGAGGGTTGAGGGATTAAGAGGGTATAGGGGTTGAGGGACTAGGGTTTAAGAGTTGAGGGTTGAGAGTCGATGGATGATGATGGTATAGGGGTAGAGGGATTAGGGTTCAAGGGTCGAGGGTTCATCATTGAGGGTTGACAGATGAAGAGGGTATAGAGGTTGAGTTATTAGGGTTTAAAGGTTGAGGGTTGAGGGTTGAGTGTTGAGGGATTAAGAGGGTATAAGGGATGAGGGATAGGTTTTAAGGGTTGAGGGTTGAGGTTTGAGGGATTAAGAGGGTATAGGGGTTGAGGGATTAGGGTTTAAGGGTTGAGGGATAAGGGTTCAAGGATTAAGAGGGTATAGGGGTAGAGGGATTAGGGTTGAAAGGTTGAGGGTTGAGTGTTGAGGGTTGAGGGATTAAGTGGGAATAGGGGTTGAGGGATTAGGGTTTAAGTGTTTAGGGTTGAGGGTTAAGGGATTAAGAGGGAATAGGGGTTGAGGGATTAGGGTTTAAGGGTTGAGGGTTGATAATTGAGGGATTAAGAGGGTATAGGTGTTGAGGGATTAGGATTGAAGGGTTGAGGGTTCAACATTGAGGGT
>CM021108.1:310629444-310832035 GCA_007115665.2 Sequoiadendron giganteum
TTCTAGTTTGCTTCTATTTTGGATTCCATTTTTGCTTCCTTTTTTTCTTCTAAAATTGCTTCTTGTTTTGCTTCCATTTATTAATTTAATATGTTTTATTTCAATTTTAGTAGTTAAATATATCCATCTTAAATAACTCATATGATTAAAATAAAAAGATAAATTATTATAACATGATCATCATTTATAATTACAAAACAAGTGATTCAAATATCTATATAAGTGAATCAAAACAAATTGAGTCAAAATATTTATATATAAGTAGATCAAAACAAGTGAGTCAAATATCTATATAAGTGATTAAAAAAAGTGAGTCAATTATGCCACTAGATTAATAACATATCAAAATGATACATGTCCAACAGTCGACATAAGTCAAAATGATACATGTACAAATGATATAAGTAAAAATGATAAACTATACAGCTCAAAATGATGCAAGTCAAAATGATACATGTCAAAATGATACAACTCAATAATATGGTACTGCAGGCTATGAAAATGATACATATTATAGTAACCATGAAAAGAGGCATCATAACGATATATTAGCAATGATCCATGATGTAGTCTATATGATCATGAATGTCACTAGCTACTATTAGCAACTGCCTCGTCGTCGTCGTCGTCGTCATTGGCCTCAATTTATTTTGTATCTACGTCATCATCATCCTTTTTCATGTGATTTGTACCAGAACCAACATATTCTAGATCTAATATTACAACATGTGAAACAAAACCATAATCATATTACATCATATCAAAGTGCACATACCATAATAAAATTTCAAAAAATTTATAGCTAATATGTCATTCCAATGATGTAAAACATGCAACAATTCTAATAAACATTAGTAAAATATGCCAGCATTTGGTGCAAGAATGCATTCTTCCAACCAGCGGAGAAGGAGATGATTACTTTGCTTCATTTTCATTTACATAACCATATCATGGTGTAAACCAAGAAGAACAAGGATGTTTGGTTTTATGTGGAGGTAATGGATGTGGTAAAAACTTTAGGAGGGGAAATAAGGTCAATGTATGGTCCTAATGAAATTGAGGAAGAACAACAAGAGAGGGATAGGAAAAATAAAATCAATGCAGAGTTTCAAGGATTTGTCAAGCGAGTAACAGAGCTATGGGAGCAATCTCATCTAAAATATTTTGAAATAGAGTTTGATATACCATTTATAGAGCTTGGTTTTCATGGAGTTCCTTCCAAAGCATTTTCTTTTATTGTTCCTACAGTAAACTGTTTGGTAGAGTTGGTGGAATTACCTTTCTTAGTAATCACTATTAGTGAGATTAAGATTGTTAACCTTAAGAGAGGAGGACTTGGGAAAAAGGAATTTGATATGGCTATTGTTTTCATCCTATATAACCATTGCAAGAAAAGTTAAGCTAGCATCAAATAACCAACAATTTTTAAAATAACATGAAAACTTTTAGTTGTTGCTATGCGAGGAATAAAATGAAAGGAAACAATGTTCCTTCCAGTGGCTTGATGATTGCAAATGAGGATTCATTGAATTTCAATGGAGTAAAATGAAAATTAAAAGTAGTTGATTCATATAATATATGTACATTAAATAGTTTATGGTGAAAAATTATTTCTGATGCCTTCTATAGCTAAATGCTACACTCATTTCAGGCATTAAGAAAATGCATCCCACCTAGATTTTGTGTGACATTTTTTTTTCCCTAGAATCCTTTTCAAAATCATCACCCTTAGCCTAATTTAGGATAAAACATCAATAATGAGAAAATTAACAAAAAATCAAAAGTGAATAATACATAATCTATGTTGTAAAGTTAAAAAGTCATACAAAAATACATATAAAACTCTAAAACATTTTCCATTTGTTCTCTAAAGTTTAGTCCAATCAACCAAAGCAAGAAACATATATCTTATTACTATTTAAATCAAAAGAAGATATCCGATATATAATTCAAAACATCAAAATGTGAGCTAATTTGTTAAAGTACCTGTTCTCCTTCAAGTATTGATTCCTTGATAAACTCAATTTGGTCCTCAAATACATACCTATCACAAGTTTCAAAGGAATCTATCATGAGAATTTGACCATGACTATATGTAACAATCTAAAACATTCATAATCAGAGACAAGTGCTTTACAAATTCTACTACACATTGATGCATTCTTCATGCTAAAATGAGTGTTTAGAGCTATGATAACCACATTTATGTCTTAAGGGAATCTCACTGTCTAAGGAAGAAGTCAAAGTGCCTTGGAGCAGCAATAGCATTCAGCATCGACCATATGGTGTCTACATTTAAATAATTCAGAATGGTCAAGTTCACTGAAATGCACCTTGTGATTGGAAAGAAACAGACCATAACTCCCTATAAAATAGGAAATTGGCAAAGAAAGAGCAAACAATCCCTTGCAAACTAATTACAAATCAGTAGCCAGAGAAGCTTCATAGAGGCCTGCACAAGAGACAAATCAAGAAGCTCAAAATACATGCATCACTTTGATCATAAAAGTAATGCCATGGTAACTGTTTGGCTCCACAGCATAAGAAAGTTGTTTGAAAAGCTTTCTCAGCCACATAATATTCACAAGTTCCAAAATTAGAAATCTAATACAAAATTGTTTACTTGACCTTGAAGTTTCAATTAGTATGCTTAATATAGGATTTTATGTTGTAAAAATATATTCCAATGGCATATGAAGTGCATGGTGTGTTAGAGTAAAGTTTTTAACTTAATTGTGCTGATTAAGTTACCTTTATTCCCTTCTTAAGATTTCACGTTAGTTTGCATAAAGTGACATTTAATAATTATATTAATTATTAAATGTTATCCTATTAGGGCTTCTTTTAGGGTTTTTCCTATTAGGGTTTCTTTAGGGTTTGCATAATCTCCTTTTTATAAGGATTGATCCCATTGTATTTCATATCAATTCATTCTCTCATTCTCTCTGATATATACATTTTCAGTTTTCAAAGAACCCTTGCTTGTTTGTCTCCATCTCTTCTTTTGCGACAGGTTATTTGCATGCAGGTGATCTTCGGGGTTTGTGGAGTTGTATTTTCTCAACTTCTACATGGTATCAGAGCTCCAAATCTGCTGCTTCTTGTTCTTGTTTCGAAGATTTTTGGAGCTTTAAGGGTTTGGGGTTTGTTTTTTTGATCCATGGCATACCTGCAATTTCAAAGCACTTTGAGCTCAAACGGACCTTGCCATTGTGTCTGTAGCGGTCTAAAACCCCTAAATCGACTGTTCATTCATCCATTTTGGACAAAGTTGAATTTTGGGGCAAACTTTTTTTGCAAGTACGGTTGTCTGCCTGCCTGGTAAAAACAAAAATTCAGAATTTATTTTTCCGCATATTTTCAGAAGAAAAAAAATTATTTTTGCAAAAAAATTTGCAGTTTTCATTGTAAAAAGTTTGATTTTTTAATTAAAAAAAGAGCAAATTAAAAAAGTCTTTTTACGGCTTGCTTAGGCCGCACCTTACGCAGGTGGGTACCCTGCGCAGGTCCGTACCTGCGTAGGGTACTACGCAAGTCCATACCTACATAGGGTTGCGCCCTCCTAGGGTGCGGTGGGGGTGGGCCCACGTGCCTCCCCCACCAAACATGATTTTTTTTTTTTTTTAAATTCTCAAAAAAAAAATTATTGTAATGTTTTTTATTGTTTTTTTTTAAAAAACAATTTTTCATAAAATAAGCCCAGTTATGCTTTTGCGGTGACGATTGTTTGGCCGTCAAATATAAGTCAATATTTTTGCTGCGACGGCCGTATGACCGTCAAATTTAATGCAGCGCTGGTTTTTTTACCCTTTGAACCTGTTTTCTTCCGGAGGTCATAACTTGGGCTTATGATATCGTTCTTTGGCAAACGAGATATCGTCGGAAAGCTAGTTTTCTCAACTTTCTAGTGGTGTGGGTCTTATCACTTATTTTTTCTATTGGTGCATTCTACAATCAATTTTTTGGCTGTTCTTCATGTATTTCCTGCTTTTGTCCTTTGTGGGCATTCTTGAGCATCATTTGTAAGCAATCTTTTATTTAAACGCACTGAGATAAAGTGTCACACTATTGTCCATATATTTTGGAGATTTTGCACATAAGGTTGTGCTATATTTTGTACTTGCACTGTTTTATAAAGTGTCATGGGGGGTTGTGTAGTTTGCCTTTATTTGCCATCACACCTTTGTCTGGTGAGTGTCCCTCCACGACGATAGTGGATCCATATGATTTCAGCCTCATGCATGTGTGTTTTATTTTGCACACCACTTTTTCAGTTGCAGGTGCTTTCTTGTGCACTTTCAGATGTTGTATCTTCTTCCTCATGCACTATAGGGTGTTAGACACCATTTCAGTGATCTGTCAGGCTCTCCCAGTTCAGCATTATGGGGGGGTATTATATTGTTCATGCTAATTCTTCTTTGCTTTCACCTTGGAAGGGATCTTCCATTCTCAGTTGATCAGTTTTTCAAAATATTGGTACTTGTGCCATTTGTATCTTCATTCCAAGTGTTTGCCTTTGTTTGCCATCTGATTCAAGTAGTGTCATACGGGGCACTCATGCAGATTGTTGTCTTCTTGATCTTGATCATCCTATCTTCAGCGGAGGTTCTTCAGCACCATAACAGTCATCTTTTGACAGTTGTTTGCAGCTTCTTCTACTTAAGTGATGTTCTTCTTGGCTTTCTGCATCTCTTTTTGGAGTAGAGCTTTTCCCATGAGGTTTTCTCTATTTCTCCACTTTACAGAGATTTGGTTGTATTTGGGTACCTGATCTGGCCTAGTTGTCGGGACCCATGTTTGCCTTCTTGCATTGTAGTTACCTTTGCTTTCTTGCATTTTTTTGTAGTTGCATTGTTGCTCATCTTAAGGGGGGCTGTTAGAGTAAAGGTTTTAACTTAATTGTGTTGATTAAGTTACCTTTATTCCCTTCTTAAGATTTCACGTTAGTTTGCATAAAGTGACATTTAATAATAATATTAATTATTAAATGTTATTCTATTAAGGCTTCTTTTAGGGTTTTTCCTATTAGGTTTCTTTAAGGTTTGCATGATCTCCTTTTTATAAGTATTGATCCCATTGTATTTCATATCAATTCATTCTCTCATTCTCTCTGATATATACATTTTCAGTTTTCAAAGAACCCTTGCTTGTTTGTCTCCATCTCTTCTTTTGTGATAGGTTATTTGCATGCAGGTGATCTTCGGGGTTTGTGAAGTTGTATTTTCTCAACTTCTACATGGTGAATCATATTATTGAATTGAATCCTCCAATACATTACTTATACAAGGATAATTTTCATTCCCCCTGTGGATGGCCTAAGCAATGTGTTATGAAACATATCATCTATCTAATACCTAAGACTACCTCTTTGTAATGCTTCTATAACACTATTCAATTATTGGGGAATGATGAAGAGATCAATGAAATTGTGCAAAAGGAACACAACTTCATTTCTTAGAACAAGAAAAATGAAATTATAGTTACATACGTCAAAATGAAATAGAACCATATTTATTTTTTGTCATGACCTCATAGTGGAAACCTTGCAAATTTTTAAATAATCAATATTAAAATTCTTGACATTATTTTTAATCATTTTTTTAATATAAAGGGATAGTAAATATCAAATAAAATTAATATAATAAAATGATAATAATATTCTAAATGATATATTAAATACCCTTTTCTTACATTAAACTAAGTAATGAAATACCAACGAAATAATAATACAAATGGTATTCATAAAATATTACAAATAGTCTAATAAAGTAAACAATGCCTTACATATTAAAAGAAATCATTTCTTTCAAACTAAAATAAATTACAAACTATATACTTTGCAAATACCCTCCCTATTTATATCGACTAAATAATATGAGATACTAATCATAAATAAAAGACGCATGTTACCAAAGGATTGAGTGCACCCGCCTGAAACACAAACGTGTCACTTGGTAAAGGATGCCAAAGCCCATAAAGGTGAAATTGATGGAAGGAAAGAGAGGCAACGACAAGAAGAAAATCATGGCATCAGGTGTATAGGTGAGTTTCATCACTTAGCATTGAATGTCTAGTTTCAATCATCTTACGTGATGACAATTGCAGTAATATATCATTGTTTTCCAATGCATTATTTCGATCTCTACTTAATTTTCTAGAAAGAATTTTGAGATCATATATTTGTCCCTCAACCATCCTACTATGAGTGCTCTTTGCATTGATCTCGTCAGTCAATAAACTTTGCATGATTGATCAAATTTTGCAATATCTATGAACCTGCACTCCTCGATCGCATTGTAACACAACATACCCTTAACTGACCTTAGTGGAAGCTTGGTCATGTATTGTCTCTGCCATTGCTTAGGAAAGACCAGTATAAGTAATTGATGGGGACCTGTTTCATTACATTACTACTGGGGAATAGACATGGTTGATAACATAGGATATTCAATAATGAACATGGTTGCATTTAGATTTCATTAATGTTGGACATTTTATTGGATAGAAATGGATTATTATCGATAGAACAAAATATGATAAGGATTGTTCCATCTGCATTTAGATTTCATCAATGCTAGACATTTTATTGAATAGAATGCATTATCATTGATAGAACAAAATCTGTTAAGAATTGATGTCAATGTATTAATATGGCTACATGTACTTTTTGCACTATGATACTATTTCCATAATATGGCCCATTTGATTATATAATCATGTTAAATACCCTCAAAGCATAATGGATGAATATAAATGGATCAATAATAGATGCATATATATATGTGACTATATAATGATTTTCTGCAATGTGTTTGTGGACCTAACAAGAGAGTTGAATCATGACTTAAGTGGTTCATCTATAAACCTCACCCAGGTTCTGCCCCACATGCCCAAAGCAAGGGTTGGGCATTCTGCCCCACAAGCCCATAGCAAGGGTTAGGTCATGGAGGGGTGAGGGTTCCACCTAGGATTTTTGCCCCACAGGTCCAAGATAAGGGTTTGGCATTGAAGGTGGTAGACCATAGGCACCTTAAGGGTTCCCCTCTCCTGATAGGCTGAGTGACTTCATTTTCTATCTAAAATCTACAAATATTGTCATGTTGGATTCTTGGGATATAGGATATTAAATGCTAACGTGTAAGTATGTGGACTTAAATGAAAATGCAGATTATATTTCCAAACCTCTACCCATGCAAAGGATCCAAAGAGCCAGAATAGAGCTTCCCAACCCTCACCTTCCTGTAGTTTTGGGAGCAGCCCGATAAGGGAACATTACATTTTCATAATTGTAAACCATATCATTGGTGCAAAGCACCATGTAACTTCATGCCTCCATGGGGAAAATTTGTAAAATTTGAGTCTTCATCATATTGTGATTGTGAAAAGGTAATGTTTGGACCATTTTAAATGCATTTGATTCATTAATAGGTTTCTAGGAGTCTATGAAGTCAAAATGCAAAAGTTGTCATTTGTAACAAAAAAATGCAAAATGCAAAGAAGTGGAATGTGAAGAGTCATTTTGTAAGGTAAGGTTGTTGGTTGATTGTAACTAAAGGGGTAGTTAGATAAATATTATAGACACCTTTAAAGAGCCTTTTGAAGGCATGGAAGAAGAGATTACATTGTATCTTGAATAAATTTTGAATAAAAGTACCTTGTTTTGCAGATTTTGACATTTTTTTGTTGTTCTCAGGCATGGTTTTGGTCCGTACAGTACTCTCAAGATTTCTTTTTGGTTTGGTTTGATATATATTTGAATTAGCTTTCAAATAAATCTAGTTTGAGTTAATTTCGTTGAGTTTTAAGCTTTTTAGAGCCATTCTTATTGGGGTAGTCCAAAAACCCTCATTTTAAGGGTTTGAGAGTCAAATAAAAGCATAAAACACTATTCCACCGATGTAGACCTCTATAAATTGGTGGAATGGGTTAGTGTAGGTTTTTTTTCAATTATGGTTGTGTTTGCAAGTGCAGGTTTATTAAAGTTACAGGAGTTCTATTGTTGCCCTAGTGATTTTTCATCAATTTTGAGCATGAAGGTATAGCTACAAGTTGGGATTTGCTAAAAATGAAATGTTAAAGGGTTGGAGATGATTTTGATAGCATGTGAAGACCTATTATAAGGTTTTTGAAGTGTAGGAAAAGTGGTTTGTGGTTTGGAACAATTATTTCCAATAAACCCTCTTGCATATGAGCCAAAATTAGGTCTCTATGACAGCGGGACTGTCATTTTTTGAGGGTTTCTTTCCAAAAAAACCTCATTATATTTTTTGATATGTTTAAGAAGGCCAAAATTGGTTCTTGAAAAAAAAAAATTTGGAGACTCAATCTGGTTTAAAAGATACACCCGATTTTGTCTTCTTGAGCATGAATAATGCAATAATGAAAGAACCAGTGTTCTAAGAGTGTTTTGTTGGCTTAATCCTATCAATTCTATGATTTTAAAGGTGTTGTAACATTTCATTAAGATCTTGGTGTCTTAAAACCTCCTTTTGGTGTATTTGGAGCTTGGAAAACCATGTTTCGTTAAAGTAAATTTGTGAATGTTGAGCATGAAGGCATAGCTACAAGTTGGGATTTGCTACAAATGCAATGTTAAAGGGTTGGATATGGTTTAGATAGAATTTTAAGACATATTATAAGGTTTTTTAATCATTTTCAAAGTGGTTTGTGGTTTGGAGCAGTTATTTCCAATAAACCCCCTTGCATATGAGCCAAAATTAGGCCTCTTGGATAGTGGGATAGTCATTTTTTTAGGGTTTCTTTCCAAAACAACCTCATTCTATTTTTTTATATGTTTAAGAAGGACAAAATGGGTTCTTGAAAAAAAATTTTTTTTGGAGATTCAATCTGGTTTAAAAGATACACCCGATTTTGTCTATGTGGAACACTATAAGCAATTTGTCTTCTTGAGTATGAATAATGCAATAGTGAAAGAACCAATGTTCTAAGAGTTTTTTTTTGGATTAATCCTATAAATTATATGATTTTCAAGGTGTGTTAAAGTTTCGGTAAGATTTTGGTGTCTTAAAACCTCTTTTTGGAGTATTTGGAGCTTGGAAAACCATGTTTCATTAAAGTAAATTTGTGAATGTTGAGCATGAAGGCATAGCTACAAGTTGGGATTTTCTACAAATGAAATTTTAAAGGGTTGGAGATGGTTTGTATAGCATGTGAAGACCTATTATAAATTTTTTGAAGCATTGGAAAAGTGGTTTGTGGTTTGGAGCAGTTATTTCCAATAAACCCTCTTGCATATGAGCCAAAATTAGGCCTCTAGGACATTGGGACAGTCATTTTTTGAGGGTTTCTTTCCAAAAAAACCTCATTCTATTTTTTGATACGTTTAAGAAGGATGAAATGGATTCTTGAAAATGTTTTTTTTTTTTGAGATTCAATCTGGTTCAAAAGATGCACCCAATTTTGTCTATGTGGAACACTACAAGTAATTTGTCTTCTTGAGTATGAATAATGCAATAATGAAAGAACCAATGTTCTAAGAGTGTTTTTTTGGCTTAACCTTGTCGATTCTATGATTTTCAAGGTGTGGTAAAGGTTCAATAAGATTTTTGTGTCTTAAAACCTCTTTTTGGTGTATTTGGAGCTTGGAAAACCATGTTTCATTAAAGTAAATTTGTGAATGTTTAAGTGATCTTGCAAAAATATGTGTTTGTGTCTTTGAAGACCTTTGAATCCCACCATTTTCTACATCAATCATCTCTATTTTCTTCTTGTTGAGAGAAAAATTGACATACAGAAAAACAGTGCAATTGTCTTGTGAAGCGAGTTCTAAAAAATGAAAATGTAAAATGCTTGCAAGAAAGGAGTGGATTTGATAAATGCAAATCCAATACCGCCAAGAACACTCCATGCAAAATACCTAATGTCGAATGGAGACCAAAATGAGACGTAAGCAAGGGCTTGGAAAATCTCAAATTTTAGTGAGGAGCGTAATTCATATTTCAAAAGATGAATTGGCTAATAATTAATAAAAATGCGATATAAGGTGAGAAACCCTAAAACCTGGAGAAAGTTAGATTTGTGCATTTAATAATTAATAACATATTAATTATAATGCACCCAAGACAAGCTTAAGGAATAGAATAATAGTTAGCATTAATAATTAAAACCGGGCGATTTAATTATAAAGGAAAATGAACTATTACTCTAACACCCCCCCTTAAGCGAAGCTTAGGAGGAAGCAAACCTAGCACAGCTAAGAAAGCAGGAAAAAATGGGTCCCGGCAACAAGGCCAGATCAGGTACCCAACTACAAAGAAATCTCTGTAAAACGGGGAAATAGAGAAAACCCAGTGGGAAAAAACTCTACCCCAAAAAGAGATACAACAACATGCTGAAAAAAACATGAAGGAAGGAAGGCCTCAACAAGACCCCCCAAGGACAACTTCCGTCACCCCAAGCATAGAACGCAACTGAAGATAGCGCGGAGATGCAAAAGGTTTGGTGAAGATGTCAGCAACCTGCGCGTCAGTGGGGATGTACTCCAAAGAGAGAACACCATCCTGAATCTGCTGACGGATGAAATGCATATGAAGCTCAATGTGTTTAGTGCGCTGATGCTCCACCGGGTTGCGGGAAATGTGAATAGCACTCTGATTATCGCACCACAGAACAGTGGGACGATCAGGAGGAAACCCAAACTCAGTCATCAACTGTCGAAGCCACAAAATCTCCTGACTAGCATGCACTGCCGCTCTATACTCAGCCTCTGTAGATGAAAGTGCGCGAGCATTCTGCTTCTTGCACGACCATGTGATAGGACCAGAGCCAAGGCAAAAAACAAAGCCAGAAGTAGACTTCCGATCATCAACATCACCAGCCCAATCTGAGTCAGTGTAGCCAACAATGTGAGGAGCCCCTGATGTGTAATGAATGCCATACATAAGTGTGCCCTGAATGTATCTCAAAATGCGCTTGGCAGCTTGCCAATGACTCTCATGAGGCTCGTGTGAGAACCGAGAGACTAGACCAACTGCAAAGGAGAGATCAGGACGAGTGTGTGTCAGGTACAACAAACTGCCAACCAACTGCCGATACAATGTAGGATCCACTGAAGGTGAAGTGCAAGAGGTAGACAAAGTAACACCCGACTGAAAAGGTGTGGGAGCAGGCTTGCAATCAAGCATATCAAAGCGCTGAAGCATGTCAAGAGCATACTTCTGCTGGTAAACAAAGATCCCAGCAGGGGACTGCACAATCTACAGACCCAGAAAGAAGTGTAATAGACCCAGGTCTGTCATCTCAAACTGCTCCATCAATGCACGCTGAACATCCTGAATCATAGAAGATGAGCTACCTGTGATGAGAAGATCATCAACATATAGCACAAGGATCAAAACCTCATCCTCAAGACGCTGAATGTAGACTGTAGGATCGGAATGACAGCGTGTGAATCCTGTAGAAAGCAGAAAGGAGTCCATCTTCTCATACCAAGCCCGAGGGGCCTGTTTGAGACCATACAAAGAACGCCGAAGTCTGCAAACCAAGGAGGAATCCTGCACAAATCCCTGAGGCTGCTCCATGTAAATCTCCTCACTAAGATCACCGTGCAAGAAAGCACTCTTCACATCCATCTGATAAATGGGCCATCCCTGAGAAGCCGCGAGGGATAAGACAAGGCGAATAGAGTTCATCTTGGCGACAGGGGCAAATGTCTCAGTGTAATCAATACCCTCAACCTGTGAAAAACCCTTCGCAACAAGACGTGCCTTGTACTTATCAATAGAACCATCAGCAGCAAACTTAGTACGATACAACCACTTGCATCGCACTAACTTTCTTCCCTTAGGAAGAGAACAAAGATCCCAAGTATGATTCTTCATCAAAGAAGAATACTCCTCCTCCATAGCACTGTCCCACTCAGTATGTCCTGTCGCTGCCCCAAATGTCTGAGGATCACCACAAATAGCATGACTCAGAAGACTAGAACCCGCAATATGAGACCGGGTGCGACGGGAAGTGGAAGGGTCACCAGCCAGAGATCCTGCAGCATCAACTGTAACACGAGCCCATCTAGGCATCTGTGGAGGATCCTGTGGTGGAGGTAAATGGGGATCACTAAGATCATCATCCTCATCGTCCTGAAACAAAGTTGGAAGAGAGGAGGGAGTAGTGGTAAGTGAAGTAGACTCTGGAAGCGGGGTATCTACTGTAGGAAGGCGCTCATCAAACTGGACATCCCGTCGAAACAGGACCTCTCTGGAATCAGGGTCAAACAACCTGTATGCCTTAACATCCTCGCAGTAGCCAACAAAAATGAGGTGTCGGCTCTTCCGCTCCATTGCTCTCCTCTGAGCGTCAGGCACAAATGCCCATGCTTCACTACCAAAAACTCGGAATGAAGATATATCAGGCTTGACATGAGACCAAGCCTCCTCAGGAGTCATATGTCGAACTGCCTTGTGAGGCATCCGATTCTGAATATAGTTGGCACAATTGACTGCCTCTGCCCAAAAAGACGAATCCATGGACCTGGACTGTATCATACAATTAGCCATCTCCCGAAGTGTTCTGTTCTTTCTCTCTGCCACACCATTCTGCTGAGGGGTGTAGGGCACTGAAAACTGATGCTGAAGACCATGTTCAGAGCAAAAATCCCTGAAAGTTTGGTTCACATACTCCCCCCCATTATCTGTGCGTATCCGACGAATAGAAAGACCAAATTGCTTCTCCACAAATGTCTTAAAGACTCGAAATGAGTCAAAGAAATTAGACTTGTACTTTAAAAAGTACACCCATGTGCGCCTGGAGAAGTCATCAATGAAAGTAAGCACATATCTAGCACCGGAAAAAGAAGGAGTAGGAAATGACATGAGGTCACTATGAATCAACTCCAATGGTGCCAAAGCACGAGTAGCTCATCCCTGAGGGAAAGGATCCCTATGTTGTTTGCCAAGAACACAACCTTGACAAACCCCATCAGTGCAAGTAATGTGTGGAAGCCCAAGAACAAGTGCCTATGTGCTCATCTGCTGAAGATATCTATAATTGACATGGCCCAAACGCTCATGCCAAAGTCTGCTCACTGAATCTGCATGTGCTATAAGACAAGAACCCATGCCAGTAGAAGACTCAAATCCATCAAATCTGTATAGTTGGGATGCAGTGTCAACACTCCCAGTAGCCACAATCATATCAGAATCATGTAAGTCCCGAATAACCACATCATGTGGTGAGAACTCTACTGTCTTACCAGAGCCAGAGTGACAAATCTGATAGATAGACAGTAGGTTCGTCGAAATGTCAGGGACAAAGAGAACATCCTGAAGAGAACCCCCAGCCAATGCAACAGAACCAGAACCCAAAACAGAAAGATGAGATGAGTTCCCAACAGTAATCTGTGAAGTAGCACAAGGAGCAAGTGAGGTGGCCAATTGCTGAGTGTGAGTCATGTGGTGAGAGGCACCGGAATCAAGAATCCAGGTGGGCCCAGAAGTCATAGCTCGTGCAGTAAGAGCATGACCTTTCCCTGTAGGGGAGGATGTGGACTGAGGAGCTGAAATGTGATGCTCCTGCATGGCTTCCTCTAAAGCCTCCAAACGTTTCCAACACCGAGAAACGGGATGTCCTTCCTTTCCACAAAAGCTACAGGTCTCAACTGATTTCTTCTTAGTCTTGGAGGTAGACTTAGTAGACTTCGAAGAAGATTTAACCTTGGAAGGGTTAGCTGGAGGTTTTGAATCAATTTTCTGTGCAGGTTTGGAGGAAGACTCATTGCCTGCGGAATCTTTCTTCGGTTTGCTTTTCTGTTTTGGTTTCCCCTGTGAAGACTGAGCAACCAATGCTTGGCTAGAAGAGCCAGAAGCATCCATCTGTTGGATCTTTGCCTGTTCCCGTGTCAACCGATCACAGAATGTCTCAAAAGAAGGCATGGTGTGTCTAGCACCCAAAGCATCCATGGTGGAGTAGAAAGTGGAAGAGAAGATCTGATATTGTCCTCGCAACTTTGAGAGTATCAAGAAGATACACTCGTCATCTGTCTTGGTTTTCCCACATCCCTGCAAAACTGAGCGTAGAGACTTGAACTTCATCAAGAAGTCCTCAATGGTGGGAAAGCCGGTAGGTGTCAAAGTAGTCAGCTCTGCATCAAGCTGTAGTGCCCGAAATTCATTGACAGTGCCAAACAAATCTGAAAACTTGCCCCAAATGGCCCTAGGAGTGGTCAAACCATCCAAGTGAAAGAGGAGACTGTCGGAAATGTTCAGTGCAATCAAGCCCATGGCTTCATCCATTTTATTCCTGTGCTGAAGAATCTCAAAAGGACGCTGTAGGACAGGTTGATGTTCATCTAGGCATGACCATAAGCCACGTGACATGAGTAGCCTGGTCATGTGTGCTTTCCAGGTGTGGTAATTGTGCGGTGTTAGCCGGGCCATAGAGGGGTCCGACATTGAGAGAAGAGAAAGACAGAAGTAGAAGGGTCGTTTTCTGAAAGTAAATGAAGAAAGCAAAACTACCCCCCCACAATGTATGATTCTAACCCTCGTACAACAATTAAACAAATACTGGAAGTATAAAAAACGAGGAAAAAACCTGAACGCCAGATGTAGTGAGAGAGGAAAACGAAGCCTCTACTTTGACGCCAAAAAATAGTGCTCAAACAGCCAAATCAGCAAACAAAACCAGCATGATCACATCCGGCTCGGAAACACCTTTCCAACGATATTTCGTTTTTCGAAAACGGACACCGTATGCCCAAGATACGGCCAAAAAACCACAGGTACCCCCTAAAATTGAACTCTCTGGAAAAAACCAGTCAAGGGAAATAATTTGACGGCCGTATGGCCGTCACTGGACGTCGGCGGTGGCCAGTGGGCAGCGACGCTAGCGGAGGTGGTGGCTGGGTGGAGTGGCAGTGGCGGCCGAGCGGCTGGGCGGCGGTGGGGGCCCCGGTGGCAGCTCGGTGGCCGCAGCCGCGCGTAGGCCAGCGGCGGCACGGGCTGGCAGCACCCAAAAAAATTTATTAAAAAAATGATTTTTTTTAATATTTTTTTCGATTTTTGAGCTCGTACAGCCCTGGTAGGCCAAAAAAATTTTGCCTGTGGTCACTGTGGCCAAAATAGTCAAAGTTTATATGAATTTTGACTCTCCCGGACCTTCTGAATGCAATGGTGGAGTTCGTTTTTGCTCAAACGGCTCCAGAAAATAGTGCCTCCTTGAAAGTGAGAGAAAAACCCCAGAGAAGCTGTGGCTGTCGTCTTCGAATCTTGGCCTCAAACACCTTCAAACCAGGCAGCGGCAGGGTGGCTCTGATACCATGTAGGATTTGATAAATGCAAATCCACAGCTCGCCAAGAACACCTGCATGCAAAATACCTAATGCTGAATGGAGACCAAAGAGATAGAAGCAAGGGTTTGGAAAAACTCAGCGGAGTGAGAGCATAATTGTTATTTCCCAAAAAGAATGATTACAATAATTACAAAAGCGGCATATAAGGTGAGAAACCCTAAAGCCGAAGAAAGCTAGGTTTGTGCATTTAATAATTAATAAACATATTAATTATAATGCACCTACAAATGACAAGCTTAAGTAAATAGAATAATAGTTAGCATTTAATAATTAAACCAAAGCGATTTAATTATAAAGGCAAATGAACTATTACTCTAACAGGTATGCCATCATCCCCATGTGAACCTCAAGGTATGTATTCTTCTCCACCCTTGATAGAAGGTACACAATCTAGCCCACCTCAATTAAATATTGATGAAATTCCTAATGTTGAGATGTATGGACCTAGGAGAACACCACCTAGAACTTTGTGTAGAAAGCCAAAGTATTTGATTAATATTGATGATGATATTTTTCAGCACATGGAAGGTAAGATTTCAACACACACTTGTAGAAGAAATGTTGATAAGATTTGGGAATGATTATTTGAAGGGATAAATGAGACTACAAGATGTCAACTATTTGTTGAAATGATGCGGGGTGTAAAGTATAGGAACATCATGAAGACTCTTGGGTTGAGAACATCGAATGCATCGAGTGAAGACACTATTGTGAAGAATCTAATGGATGCTTATGAGAGTGTGGGTAAGACCTCACGCTCAAAGGATATTAATGTCACCTGACATGTCATTACAACGACTTTGGTAAGATGTCAAACAAAGACAGCTTGTCTCATTAGAAAGATGAGTGAACAAACGGGAATTAGTAGAAAAACTATTTTTATCAAGAGCCATTCAAAGGCGGCAAAGAATTGAGGGCAATGATTCAAATGAATTATGGGCATTCTCGGGGAGATTGTCATGAAAAGATAAAGAATTTGTCGAAGCCTTGAGAACACTAATTGAAGAGTATTGGAAGAATAACACAAGGCCATATCCGAATCAAAGGGATGTGGTAAGAAGGAGAATCGGTAGTCAGAATCGTGAGCCACATCCAAAGCATTTTTTGGATATGACTCACCCAATTTTATCAAAAATTTGAAAATGATTATCCTCAAATTAGTATTTCTCAAAGATTTTTTGAAATGCTTAAACCTTTTTATGTCAAGATAAATCACACACACACTACTTGTTGTTGTAGACTACATATTGATTTTTCTAACCATTATGATGTTTATCGTTCTATATGTTTAGATTTGCATACTAACAATGTTTTGCAGGATTGTGGCATAGAACCCCCACCAAAATCTTCAAGAGAGTTCTTATCAAAAAAATTATATGAAATAGAGGATGTCCAAATATTCTATAGGACAACATGCTTAGATGGTTCATGCGAGCATTGCGGTGGCTTCCAGCGTATGCCAGTATATCAACATATGGAAAGCATAGATGAGGTGGGACAAAAACTAGTAGATTTCAGGAAGTATAAAACAATGGCATCTACTATAAAAGATGGGTCTCAAGAAAAAAGTTGTAATTTGGTTATTGACAAGATTCCAGTGTACCAGTTTATGTCCACATTTCATGACAATATATTGTCTATGCAATGCATACCCATAGAGCCCGATGGTTGGACATGTAATTCAAGCTATGAAAAGACACCTTTCTAGTTGGAAGCATATTATCAGTGGTTGAATTTGTGGAGAACCACACTCTATAGCCACAACATGAGGTGCACTCACAGTATTATAACTCCACATAGGTTTCAATATTTGTGCACATAGCATTCATTCATGCATCTGATAGTACATATGAACAAAGGAAGGTATTGAGAGAGTACCACTTTTACATTAGTGATGATCGCACACATTCTCCAGAGTTCATGCAAGGTTGCTTCTAGATGTTCTACAGTAGTTTGGCTCAGAGGGGCATAGCATATGACCAACATATAATATGGTCTGATAACTATGCAACATAGTTCAAGAACTCGCACATGTTCTACTGGTTGTGCAAGATGCATGTCATTATATGTGTTCAACATATGTGGAACTTTTGTGAGGCCAGACATGGAAAGGGGGAGCATGATGGTGTAGGAGTATGCATGAAAAGAGCATTAGCATGAGAAGAGTTAAAGTATAAAGATAGTGCAAAGTTGACAGATGCAAAATCAATCATTGAGTGGTGTAATGCTTTGATGGGTCTAGGTAATGAAGGTACATCTTCAATTCGTAGAGTTTTTTGGTTGATGGATGATACTAAAATTGCACCATATGAAGATTGTTGTACACTAACAGGATCAAGTGAGGTACACTCTTTCCTTAGCTCAAATGCAGGTTCATGGAGTATCGATACACAAAAGATGGAATGCTTTTGTTCTTCATGTACAATGGAAGCCTAGAATGATTGTGAGTTAGGGGAGTGGGTTGACAAATGGTTGACAAGGTATCTTAGCCCACTTCACACGTATCGCCCTCCGACGACATTGGAACTAATGCAGATGGAAGCATCGGTCGACTTTGACCACATATCAGATCTAGTTCAACCAGGTGATATATCTACTTGCTTAGTTGTTGAAATTCCATATTGTTATCTTACTTTTTATTGTATTCATAATATTGACAAATTTCAAGATATTTTCTGCACATATCAATGCAGGAAATGTTTATGTAGTTATTGTAGATGAAGACAATGAAGAGGGAATAAAATATTACTTGTGTCATTGTGTTGAGGCCAAAAAGATATTGGAGGCCCTAGTTATAGATGGAGAAAACATTGAATACCCTACAGGCTCAGTTGTGGTTACTGGAACATGGCTTAGAAGGTACCCACATTCAAGTGTTCAACATTGGCTATTTCGGGACTTTGACATGCATCGTAAGATTCTTCATTACTCGAACCTTGTCATGGCATCCAATGTTCGTTTGACCAAGTATAGGGGTAGACTTTTGAACAAGACCTTTTGCAAGGTCCGTGAGTCTAACCATGAGGCAATACTTGACACAATAAAGAGTAGAGCAGACCCAGATGGTTCGTTGGATTAATTTGTAAGTATATGCACATTGGTTCTTATTAATTTATACTTGTATGCACATTAATTTTTTTGATGCCAATGCTATCATTTATTTTACTTTGTGTATTTGTAAGTAACATACTAAACAGTGATTGGTGTCCCCTTGCAAAAAATGCAGATATATGAGCCATCCAAGAGAATGTCAGCCATAAAAGAAATGCAACATCCTTATTTTGATGATCTTGACAAATCTCAATCATGATTTTAAGCCATTAGAAAAGTGTGTGCAAAGCTTGGTGAGGGAATTTGAAGTTATTCATTTGAAGTTAACCTTATAATGAGCAACTATGATGTAGACATTATAAGAGCATCTGAAATTTCAACTTACTCTATTCATGAGAGGTGTTGTGTGCAATAGGTATGTTGGAATTCCCAGTGAAGATGTATGACCAGGAGTGACTGAGTTGTGAGACTTGCATGCCTATCTGTTAGTTCGTTCCATCTATTTTTATTTCATTTCCATTTTAGATGCTCTTTCTTTTTCTCTTTTACTTTGCGTATTTGTAATTAAACTACTAAAAATTGATTGATCTCTCATTGCAAAAAATGTTGATCTATGAGCCATCAAAGAGAATCTCAACCAAAAAACCAATGCAACATCCTTATTTTGAAGATCTTGACAAATATCAATTTTGATTTCAAGCCATTATAAAAGAGCATGTGAAGCTTAGCGAGGGAATCTCAAGTTACTCAATTGCAGTTAACCTCATAATGAGCACCTATGATGTAGAAATTTAAAGAGACTCTCAAATGTATGAGTGACATTGTAAAAGATCTGTGAGAACGAAGTACCTAAGGCTTTGTAATGAGATTTACTTACATAATGAGATTTACTCAAATATTGTAATTTTGGAGTTCATGTTTGGTGCAGTAGCACCTTGTTCTGTAAATGCCTTCAATAGGAAAATTTGCAAAATTTGAATTTTGAAATGTAAACAATGTGAAAAAGGTCATGTAAAGGTCATATGCAATGTATTCCAAGTCTCAAAGAGGTCATTAGGTGATTAGAGAAGTGATATAAAGCATTTAAGGTCGAATTAGGATGTTTTAGGTGTGTGTGTGTTTATTTGTGCAGGGGAATTCAAGAAAGCATGAAATTATCATGTATCCAAACCCTCAGATCCATAATTTGTTTGAGGACAAACTCACTCCACCATGCCAAACCAAAACCCTTATTTTATGCTAGTATAATTTCACTTTATTGAAAGGAATGGTTCCACACCTTACCAAAACATTCCATTGCCTTAGGCCTTCTTAAAACCACCTGCACAAACTCAAAAGATAATCACCCAACCTCTACATGCAATATTTTATCAAACTCTAGGGTGAAACCTCATTTTTCATGCCCTTTTCCATCAAAATCTACAGGGGAAGCAACACAAACCCAATAAAACTTATTCCCTTTCACTTAGAAATTTATCATCTAATCCTACATGACCGCTTTGGGCCCCTCTACAAAAAATTCTCTCGGTTTGGCTATCTCGGAGTGGTTTTGCCATAGCAGCGGACTTTCACTTGATGGAACAAGTGTCAAATTCAAGCTATGAAAAGTTGCAAAGTGGTGCAAATTTCACTCTGCAACTCATGTGACCAAATTAACTGCTCCAACACATCCGAATAGGCATGGTATTGTTTTGCATCGAAACACGCGGAATCGCTCCGAGCTACGTTCCACCGGATCGATCCCTTGAGGGTCCAAAGTGCAAAATAGATGAAAAATTCAGCATGCTATTACTCAGATATCATGATGCTTAGAAACTTCTCATCTAATCCTACAGGATCACATTGGGCCCCTCTAGAAAAACCTCTCTTGGTTTTGGCTATCTTGGAGTGGTTTTCCCGTGGCGGCGGATTTTCACTTGATGGAAAAAGTGTCAAATTCAAGCTGTGCAAAGTTGCAAAGTGGTTTAACTTTCACTCTGCAACTTGTGTGACCAAACTAACTACTCCAATGCATCTGAATAGGTATTTTTATGCTATTCATGGTCTTGTTTCACACCGAAACACATAGAATCACTTCGAGCTATGTTCCACCAGATCAATCCCTTAAGGGTCCAAAGTGCAAAATGGTTGCAAAATTTAGCATGCTATTATTTGGATATTGTGATGTATAGAAAGTTCTCGCCTAATCCTACAAGATTGCATTGGGCCCCTCTACAAAAAAATCTCTCGATTTTGGCTATCTTAGAGTGGTTTTCCTGTGGCGATGGATTTTCACTTGATGGAAAAATTGTCAAATTCAAGTTATGCAAAGTTGTAAAGTGGTGAAAATTTCACTCTAAAACTTGTGTGACCAAACTAACTGATCCAACGCGCCCAAATAGGTATTTTTATGCTAGGCATGGTCGTTTTTTGCACCAAAACACGTAGAATCGCTCTGAGCTACGTTCCACCGGATCGATCCCTTAAGGGTCCAAAGTGCAAAATGGCTGCAAACTTCAACATGCTATTAATCGGATACCATGACAGTTAGAAAATTCTCGTCTGATTCTACAGGATCACGTTGGGCCCCTCTACAAAAAATCTCTCGCTTTTGGCTATCTCAGAGTGGTTTTCCCGTGGCGGCGAATTTTCACTTGATGGAAAAAGCATCAAATGCAAGCAGTGCAAAGTTGCAAAGTGGTGCAACTTTCATTCTGCAACTTGTGTGACCAAGAAGACTATTCCAACACATCCGAATAAGTATTTATGCTAGGCATGGTCCTCTTTCACACCAAAATACATGGAATCACTCTGAGGTATGTTCCACCGGATCTATCCCTTAAGGATCCAAAGTGCAAAAAGACTGTAAACTTCAGCATGATATTACTCGGATACAGTGACACTTAGAAAATTCTCATCTAATCCTATAGGATCATGTTGGGCCCATCTAAAAAAACCTCTCTCGGTTTTGGCTATCTTAGAGTGGTTTTCCTGTGGTGACGGATTTTCACTTAATGGAAAAAGTGTCAAATTCAAGCTATGCAAAGTTGCAAAGTTGTGCAACTTTCGCTCTGCAACTTGCATGACCAAACTAATTGTTGAAACGCATTTGAATAGGTATTTTTATGCTAGGCATGGTTTTTTTTGGCACCAAAACACGCAGAATCGCTCCGAGCTAGGTTCCATCGGATCGATCCCTTAAGGGTCCAAAGTGCAAAATGGCTGCAAACTTCAGCATGCTATTACTCGGATACCATGATGCTTAGAAACTTTTTATCTGATCCTACAGGATCACATTGGACCCCTCTACAAAATCCTCTCTCAGTTTTGGCTATCTTAGAGTGGTTTTCCCGTGGTGGTAGATTTTCACTTGATGGAAAAAGCATCAAATGCAAGTAGTGCAAAGTTGCAAAGTGGTGCAACTTTCGTTCTGCAACTTGTGTGACCAAGCAAATTGTTCCAACACATCCGAATAGGTATTTTTATGCTAGGCATGGTCCTCTTTCACATTGAAACACATGGAATCACTCTGAGCTATGTTCCACCGGATCGATCCCTTAAGGGTCCAAAGTGCAAAATGACTGCAAACTTCAACATGCTATTACTCGGGTACCGTGATGGTTAGAAACTTTTCATCTAATCCTACAAGATCATGTTGGGCCCCTCTACAAAAACCTCTCTTAGTTTTGGCTATCTTGGAGTGGTTTTCCCGTGGCGATAGATTTTCACTTGATGGAAAAAGTGTCAAATTCAAGTTGTGCAAAGTTGCAAAGTGGTGCAACTTTCATTTTACAATTTGTGTGACCAAACTAACTATTCCAAAGCATCCCAATAGGTAGGTTTACGCTAGGCATGGTCCTCTTTTGCATCCAAACACATGGAATTGATCGAACTTGCGTTCAACTGGTTTGATCCCTTATGATGGCATGCAAAACATTGGAAAAGAGAAACATACAAACAATGGTTGAGAAGTCCGAGTATTCCACACAAAAAGAGTATGATCATTGGTGCAAAGCACCTTGTTCCTCCATTTGATGAAGAAGGTCTAATTCATTGGTTTTAGTGATTATCTGATGGTGAATAGGTCAGTCAATAGGTTTTTGTCAGTATATTGAGCATGCTTTGTCTTGAATAAGGTCAATTAAGACCATTAGGTATGTTTTAGGGTGACTTCTGGGTCTAGTGATAAAAAATGTAAAAATTTCACTCTTGCACTAGAAGTTATCTTTGTAGCCTTTGAAGGAAAATTTGTGAATTTGTATATGATTGTGAATGAATGGAGTTTTGTCAATGTAATAAGGCTATTTGTAAGCCATTTTTGTGGGTTTAGAGGTCATTAGATGTACTCATTAGGTTGGAGGAGTCTAAAGTTACAAATTTGTAAGTTGCTTAAAGCAACAAATTTGAAATGCAATGGTTACTTGTTTTGAAAGTTGGTTTTTAGTTAGTTGAGGGGATGGATCAGTTAGAGAAGGGTGTAAAACACTATGCAAAGCCTTCAGAGGCTCAAATGGAGGTTTTTGATGAAATTTTGGAGAAGATCTAATAAGAATTATTCACATTGTTCTCTATTTTTTAGATTTTTGATACAAACTTGTTGATCCCATACTTGGTATGACCTCCAACTTCGTGTATGGTCCCAAGGCTGACATGGATTGAAAGATAGCTGAGTTGGCTTTCTTTTGACGGTGGTTTGGTGCAAAACCATAAAGGAATAGGAGAGATCTTATCGTTGAGTCAAGTGAATGTTAGAGTCTTAGTGGGCATATTTGAGAGAAGTTGTGTCAAATCACAACTTGGTTGAGCCACTCTGCATCACCAATGGTGCTTTGCAATTCGAAGAGTGATTGAGAGTGTGTTTCTTTGTTAAATAGACTTATTCGGGGGTTTAGGACAACGTTGATTCCATTTCTTATTTGTATTATAAATTATAACTTGCTTTCTCTCGAGTCCATTTCGTATACAAGAACTAATATTGCAAAACATTGACATATAAATCTTTCGATAGTGACGCATCAAAAACATATTGGAATCCTTTTATGAATCATTTCGTGGAATGCCAATTGTAAACATGTTTTTTTCTTTTAGATAAAAATGATTAGCATCAATCAATTAATATTCAATACAAACCATGAAGGAAAACAATGATCAATGTTAGGGCTAACCAATTAATAATTATACACGTGAATAATTCAAGCATGTACATGTCAATAAGGGAAGCACAAGTACTCAAAAACATGTAAGCCTCAAAAAGTATACACATGAATACATCGTATACACAAATTAATACAAAGTATATACATGAATAAAAGGTATACACATGAAAACACATAAGCCACAAAGTATACATTCGAACGCACGTAAGTCACAAAGTATACATATAAGTTGTAAAGTATACACTTGAATACACGTAACTCATATCTATTGAACCATCAATTTAGAATGCAAATATGGATAGGCATCAATAAAAGATATTTGTATTAACCAAATAGCCATGTAGGCATACATCAATATATGTTGATATTTAAGTATGAAATATATGTACAAAATAACCATATAGGCTTACGAAAATCCCATATAGGCATACAATGTCAAATATGTCCAATAAAAAATATGTACAAAACTGCCATGTAGGCATACAACAAAGGGCTCTGGAATCAAAAGTCATTGTTCTCCATGCCCTGGAAATAAAATCTTTCCATTTCCTTTTCGATTGGATGGCGATAGATTTGTCACTCATTTTTGCTATGCTCAAGGAGTGCTCCTACTACTCCTCCTAGGGTTTAGTTCATTGTGAAGTTTTAACTGTTACAATAAGTAAAGATATGAATATATAGAAATTACATTATAAAAAATGATGTATTTGAAAAAATAATCACTTACCACAATCTCTCGATCTCTCTTCATGAGGGAAATATTCTCACATCCATGCTCAGGTGTGCTCAAGCCTTGTATAAACCATAAAAATAGAAATTAAACTACGTGAATCAATAATGGTTTGATTTTTCACTAACTAACATCTATACCAACAAATGTAAATTGAAATTTACTAATTTTCCTCATACCCCTTCTATCAGAGCCATCGAGGATTGTATAGTAGATGTCACACCAATATCCATTGCCCTCATCATATTCGGAGGTGTTTCGTCTTGCAACAACTGGAAATAAAACAACAAATTATTCAACGTAATCAACAGTGTGCATATAAACTACACAAATCTATTAAGTACTTGATTCATTAGTTAAAATCTTTATTCTATTACCTCCGTGTAGGTTTGAGTAAATCCACTGCCTTTGGGAAGTGTTCCATCAAAACCTCCAATATTAGTCTGTTCAACATCCAAAATGGCATATTAAATTACCATTCGTAAAATAATTCTATTAACATGCAATAAATTTATAATTGTTTACTAATTACATACCCTAGCGATAGGTGTACTACAAAAATAAGTTGGTGGGGGGTTGGTGTATCCAGTATCAACACTGTGACCCTACAATTTTATTAAAATCATAGAACATTTTTAGTTAATCTTGCATTTCAAAATCAAAATTTAATAAATTAAATTCAATGAACATGCACTAACTTTTACTTGACTATCAATGCCATATGCCTGATGCAAAATTTTAGTTTCCCTCTCTATTTCCATAGCTACAGACGGATCTTGTGTAGCAGTCTCCTAAGTGTCGGTGGGGTCATATGAACAAGTAGCCCTGCAAGATTGACACACATGTGTTCGAGGGACACCACTTGAAGACTCCCCTCGATGGCGCTGTAGAATAGGGTTAGTATGATGGATGACACTCTAGGTCAAAGTGTTGATCACCTACAATATCTCTACGTCAGCACTTTCCTTCATGACGGAAGGCATAACAATGTCCTCACGAGGTGGCCTAGTGAGATCTCGTCTACCTTGTCATGTAGGATCCGGATGTGCACCAGGTCTATCCTGAGATGACCCCCCATCTCTCCCCTGGAAATCCCTCATATCAAAATAATTTGGGATTTTTTTCAATATGAACTCACTATAAATTTTTTGAAGGAAATATTGTGGGACCTCGCAATTGTTGCACAGTGGGTAATCGAAGACCATGTACCACCTATCATAGAATTGGTCCCTAATCTGTTGATGGTGACACCAATGGATAGGAAACCTCTTTGCATTGAGGGTAAGATTTTTATTTGTGTGTGGGTCGATGAATAATGAGCACAAATCACCTTTTGTAATTTTTAAATCCTTTACATCTTTGTATGATAGTTTATTTGCATAATAATCCCTAGCCGCCTGCCTCCTATCTTGCCATCCGGTTATTTGTTTGCTAATTGGATCTAAAATTTTTAACATATCTTTAAATGAATTTTCTAGGGTCATTCTTTTTGTCGTTGAACCATTTGGATCACTCAACCTACTGATCAAATCATCAATTTTCTTTTTGTTGTTTTCAATTTCACTCATTAAATTTTTTTGAGTGCCAGGAGGGGGTTGAGTGATTGATGGAGGAGGGTGTTGTTGTGGTTGGTTTTGATCTTGAGGATTTGGTTGGTTTTCCTGTTGAGGATCTTGAGGGTTTGCAGGTTTATTTGCATCTCCTAAAAATTCAAACAAATATATATCAAATTCAACCTAAAACTAACTAATTCAAAACAAAAACCACAAAATCTTTACCTCTCACACCTCCTCCTCATCGTGGTGCCATCATTGCGAAGAAATAGAAAATGTTGGTGAAGAAAATTGTTGAATTGCTCCTCCTAGAATGCAAGTGCGAAATTATGGTAGTCTTGGCCGTGACTGCAAGAAAAAAAAGGTCGAAATACAAATGAGCGATTTTCACTTTTTTTTTTTTTCTTTTAACAAGAAATAATGCGAGCGCATTATAATGTGCTCGCATTATGTCTTTTCAAATTTTTTTTTTAAGGGTGTCCACGAAATGGCTACCCATTTTCATGCACCCGCCCTTTTATTTAAAGGGATAATCATTACTCCTGTATGCAGATGTCCTATTTGAAGTGGGAGCTTTCCTATCTATTCCATATCCACTACCACATTACACAAATTCCCTCCTCCACCAACCTCCATTGCAACTATTGTTGTGGCATCTTAAAAAAAATTCAGTTGTGCAACAACAACTTTGAATTTTGACCTATTTACTCTGCAACGAAACATTTGACTTTTGACCTTTATCTATTTTGCACCAAGACCTTTGAATTTTGACCTATCAGTTATGAAACAACACCTTCCATTGTTGTATTTTTTTTATAAAATTCCTATCTTTCAGATTGTAGCTCTCCCCGAACAACATTAAGCTCCTCTTCATTTCACCATGACAACTTCTTCTTGTGTTTTAATTCCTTTTCTAAGTGGTTAATTTTAGTCTTCAGTTGTTCTGCTCCACTTTGAGCATTTCCAACTATTGTTTTTTCAGTGTCTTTATGATAAGAGTATGCAAATGTTTCTTTTTAGAAGCTTGTTAGGGAGCTTTTCTGCCTTTTCGGATAAGAATTTCATGCCTCCACCCAATTGATTCTCTTTTTCTACACTTAGATCCGGTATTTCCTTTTCCTTATCATAAATTTCCAATTGTATTTGTTCCATGGAATTGCTAACTTCAAGAATGCTTTCCTTCATTTGTTCAACTCCACTTATAGCATAATATCTCTCTTTCTTTGCTTGCACAAATTCATATGCAATAGAAAACCTTTCAAGTTAATCCACTTTTGCATTGTGATTTTCCCCTTTCACATACTGTACATGCTCCTTTCTCCGCTTCTCATGAGCAGGAACAACATCTTTAGTCAATACATTATCTATCTTGTTCACTTTGGTCTGCTTCTTCCCAAGTGTTTTTAATGTAGATTCATTTTTCTTTACATATTTTCCAATACGTCCTCATTTTTTTTTATTACTAGCATGTCATACAATTCTCACAATAAATATTTTTCAGATTTTGTTGGATCTTTTGCATGTAAAGGGATGGAGTTTTGAATATATTGAATACTTTCATGTACCTTTGCAACTGCTTTTTTCCCAACTTTGAGAGTGCATTCATGATTGCATAATCCATATGTTTCTTTTAACAAGTTATTTCCAACAAGTGTTTTTATGATTAAATAATTCATATTTTTATTTTAACAAGTTATTTGCAACAAGTGTATTTATGATTACATAATTCATATGTTTCAGATAGGACTTTCATGTCTCGACCCAACTGATTCTCTTTTTTTGCACTTAGATCTAGTTTTATAACAGTGAGTGGGTTTTATTTTTCATAAAACCTTGTGTTTTCTAATCTATAGTTTTACAAAATAGTATTCATGTAGCTAAGTCCTTTTATTTTCATAAATGTATTATGACATTTATTTATTTTCTCAAATAGTGGATGAATTAGTAGTTTCAAGTAAATAAAAGTTTTTTTCTAGATGTCTGCAATGCTATTTGTTATTGACTCTTTTTCCCTTATTTTTATAGTACAACTAAAAATGTTGAACTCAATGATTCACATTGGCCAAGTTCCCCACAATGATCAGGAAGACAATGATAGTTCGTTTAGTATGGAGAGGCTGCATTCTGCTTTCAAATTCAATTGCTAGATGGTGGAGGATGCAATTCGTAAGATCGATAGATTTTCAAAGCCCACCAAACCTATACTCCCCTATGTATGGAAAGAATAGGTGTGGAAACACCTTCCTAATGATAATTCTAAGAGGAATAGTTTAGATTATAGATTCAATCTCAATTATAGTTTATTAAAGATGCACATTGCTGGAATAACATAATAGACAATTAAGATCTTACACAAAATTGAACACCAATATTTCACATGGCAAAAAAACTTACGGGAGAAAAAATCACACACCAAGTAAAGCCTCTTTGTATTACAGTAAAAAAATTACATACAGAGATACAAACTTCACTTTTAGATGTTAATTTTACAACAACAACATTTCCTTGATCAACCTTGTACAAATCAAATCCTTCTCACTCTGTCCAACCATTCAACATTCGAACCCCTCTCTCTTCAATCTATCATAGTATATCAAATAGCCATGGTTGATTCGATCTCAGCACAAATGGTTTAGTTCAGTATCTTATATAGAGCAACCATCGATCTCACCAGTCGTCACCAACTCAACATAGTCCTCCAATGTCTATCGTACAACTTAGCAGTCCAACCAAGTCAGTGTTTATTCAACCATGGTCCACCTTCAAGTCCATCCGCATGACCAACACAATCGACGAGAGACTAGAAATTCCCATCGATTTCCCATGTCACCCTGATGTCTCAAAAGAATCATCACGACCATGAGCATCGACAAGAGTCACCCCAAAGTCAAACATTCTTATCGGCCAGACAACAAGCATCAGAGATAGATAGAAATATCTCATCGAGGTCACAAGTAACCCCGATGCCCTTAAGGTCACCTATAGTTTAGAACACCTCATCAGCAAGAGTCTCCTCGATGGAACTCTTCGGCTACAATTCCATCATCGTTGAGAGTTAGAGAAATCACACTAATAGTTCAAGGTCACACTGATTACTTTCACTCGGATCGGCAAGAGTCTCCCCGATGGAACTCTTTGGCTAGACTTCTTATCATCACTGAGAGTTAGAAAACTCACACTGATAGTTCAAGTCACACCGATGACTTCCTTCAACTGCGCTTTGGCAAGACCAGGAACTAGTCACACCGATCCGATCACTCTGAACCTTTAGAAACAAACTGCTCGTCGGAAAAAAATTCTAGATGTCTCAGTAATTTTTATTTTTCTAGAGGTTTAGGTCAATAAGTTTGAGGCACATGTCTCCAAAAATCTCCCACTTGATGAAGATCTTACTGACACCTCCAAAGCACTCAAAAACTACTAAGATTCATGTGCACCAAGGCCCATAGTACTAGCACACCACCTGTAATTTTCTGTGATCAATGGTTTTGTTAATGCATCCGCAACATTTTCTAGAGTATCCACCTTTTCAAGACTAACCTTTCCATCCTCCACCATATCAAACACAAAGTGATACTACACATCAATATTTTTTGTCCTGGCATGGAAAGTAGGATTTTTCACCAAACAAATGGAACTCTGACTGTCACAAAAAATAGTGATCTACCTTGCATTGAACCCAATATCAGAACACAAACTCCTAAGGTAGATGGCTTCTTTACAGACATGTGTTGCTGCCATGTACTCTGCTTCCGTAGTGGATAGAGTGACTATAGCCTGCCACTTGCTCATACAACTAACTACACCACCATTCAACATGAAAATATATCCACTGGTGGATCTTCTACTGTCAATGTCCCCTGCCCAACCAAAATCCACATAGCCTCAAATGTTGAGTGATCACTATGATCCAATTGAGTTTCCATGATAGCAAAAAGTGTACTAAGAGGTACCTTTTAAATATCTAAAGACCCTTTTCACAACATCCCAATGTTGTCTTCCTAGATTAGCCATAAACCATCTAAGTACTCCCACTACTTGGGAAATGTCTGGCCTTGTGCAAATCATTACATACATTAAACTGCCAACTGCACTTGCATAAGGAACTCTAGTCATTTCCTCCATCTCAGTAGGATATTTTGGACAATCTTCAATAGATAGCTTCATTCCCTACAAAACTGGAACAACTAGCTTCTTGCAATCATTCATACCAAATATCTCCAAGACAATATTGAAATACTTACTTTGGCTGAGCCAAAGCTTTTTGCTTTCTCTATCCCTAGTTATTTCCATCCCCAAAATATACCTTGCTGCACCAAGATCCTTCATTTCAAGCTTTGCAGACAACTAAGATTTTAGATCAGAAATCATAGTCTTACTATTTACTATGAACATCATATCATCAACATAGAGTGAAATAATAAGAATTCAATCATTCTCAATTTTGAAGTATACACAATGATCAAATTTTGATCTTACAAATCCCAATGATAAGACAAAAGTGTCAAATTTCTAGTACCACATTCTAGGTGACTGTTTCAAACCATATAGTGATTTCGGTAACTTGCAAACCAGATTTTCTTTACGTTTTTCCACAAAATTCTTACGATAGGACATATAGATTTCTTCTTCAAGATCTCCATGAAGAAACATTGTCTTCACATCCATCTGTTCAACCTCTAATTCATACATTGCTGCAAGTGACAAAATAAATTTGATAGATGTCAATTTAGCTACAAGAGAAAATATTTCTCCATAATCAATTCCCTCAATCTGGGAATATCCCTTCGCAAACAAACTCACTTTATATTTTTCAACACTACCATCCAGATCGATTTTATTTTTAAATAACCATTTACAACCAACAGATTTCTTGCCTTCAGGCAAGGGCACCAAACTCCAAGTTTCATTCTTCTCTAATGATGCCATTTCTTCCTTCACGACTTCCAACCAAGAGTTTGAGTCAGGCATTCCAATTGCCTCTTTTATAGTCCAAGGCTCATCAGTGCTGGTAATTAAAGCATAAGCACAATTTGCATCCAACATGGAAAAACCATACCTTCTAGGTTGTCACTTCTCACGTGTAGACCTCCTTATAGGTTGAGGTTGAGGTTGTGGTTCTTCTTCAGAACTCTCAAAGTTGCTTGAACTCTCCTCAAATTTAGGTACACTATCAATTTGTTGTTCCTCTTTTTTAGGTGTTAGAGCAATTTCAACAACATAATTTTCCTCCTTGACTTCTTTCATCCCTAACTTTAGATCCACTGAAGAAGGTTTCAGCTCATGAAAAATAACACTTCTACTATACACAACCTTTTTAGACACACGATTCTAGAGTTTGTATCTTTTCACACTGATTCCATAACCAATGAAGATACATTTAACCTCTTTGTTCTCCAACTTAGATCTCTTCTTGTTCTAAACATAAAAATATTCTTCATAGCCAAAGAAATGAACATGTCTCATAGAGGGCTTATGACCAGACCAACTTCCATAGGCATTTTTTCAACAAGTTTTGAAGAGGGAGATTGATTTACCAAGTAACATGTTGTAGCCACAACCTCAACCCATAAATTCTACTCCAAACCAACATTTCTCAACATACTTCTTGCTTTCTCCATCTACGTCCTATTCAACCTTTCAGCAACTCCATTTTGTTGTGGAGTGTAAGGTGTTGTCTTATGCCTTTTGATACCATGGTCCTTACAGTACCTTTCAAAATCTGCAAAACAAAACTCACCACCATTGTCTATCCTCACGCATTTAATTTTCTTACCAGTCTAATTTTCAACCAAGTTCTTGAACTCTTTAAACTGACTGAGCACTTCTGATTTACTTTTTAGAAAATATACAAATGCCCTTCTCAAATAATCATCAATAAACGATACATAGTATTTTGACTTCAACAATGAAGGAACATTTACTGGACCAAAAACATCAGAGTGAATATAATCTAGAACACCAGAAGATTTTTGAGCACTAGAGTAAAAAGAAACACGATGATGTTTTCCATAAATGCAATTTTCACAAAATTCAAATTCCGGGTTACAATCATCAAGTCCCTCAACCAGGTTTTTATTTTTCAAGGTTTTTAAACCTTTCTCACCAATGTGATCGAGCCTTTGATACCAGAGCATAGTCTTCTCTGCACGAAGTTTAATTTCCAAAGAAATTTCCCCTATAGGAACTTCAGTCTCCTTTACACGAACAACCTTTTGTGACTTTGCAGAGACACTGTTACATTGAACAAAAAGTGTGTCCAGCTTCTACAGAGTACCAATTCAAGCACCCCTAGATAACACCATCGAGCCTCTAGTCATTTTGTAGCCATTTCTTGAGAACGAGACTTGCACTCCAACATAATTCAACTTTCTTACAGAAAGTAAATTTTGAGCCAAACCTGGTATATGCATTACACCATAAATTCCCTTAATTCTTCCATTAGGGAATTAAATTCTCACTCTTCCATGACCAACTATTTCCAAAGATGAATTTCTTGCTAAATACACCTTTCCACCATCATATTTTTCATACTTTGTGAACCAATCTCTATGAGATGTCATGAAGAAAGATGCTCCAAAATCAATCAGCCAGACATCATCTGATGCTTGAGTTTCCAAGGCTACAATGAAGGCATCTCCATCACTCTGAGAAGAATCATTGTTCAAAGAGTTGTTCTTCTTCTTATTTTTCTCCTCTTTTTAATCCTTATGGACATGGGCAAGTTTCCCATAGTTCCAACATTTCACCTTGGACTTCCTACCAGGAGATTTTGATTTCTCCTATGACCTAGATTTTGTCTTCTTGTCCTTCTTCTTTCCTTTCTCTTTCAATCTACCATGAACAATAAAAGCCTCCTTTGTTGTCTCAGAATATTTCCTTCTCATTTCTTCTGAAAAAAATGAAGCAACCACATCTTCCATTTTGAAAGTGGTTATTGTACTCCAAATCACCATTACTAAATGATCCCAAGAGTTAGGCAAGGAACATAACAGAAACATACAACAATCTTCATCATCAATCTTTACACCAACATATGCTAACTGAGCAAGGATCATATTGAATGTATTTAGATGATCATCCACCGACACTCCTTCCTCCATTTTCAAAGAGTACAACTTATTCCTCAGAAATAGCTTATTCACCAAGGACTTGCCTTGATAAATATCACCAAGTTTCTTCCACAAAGAGGCTACAGTCTTCTCTTCATGAACGTTTAGAAGCACAAAATATGCAAGACGGTCTAATCAACCCTTTTCCCTTTCTATCTGTGAGGTCCCAATCCTCTTACTTCATGCCTGAAGGTTTAGTTCCAGACACAACAATCCAGAGATCTCTATCCACCAACAGGTCTTCCATTTTGAGTTTCCACAACTCAAAATTTCCACCATTGAACTTTTCAATTTCTACTCTTCCTGATGTGCTTGCCATCTCAATCTATAATTGAGATTACCATATTCCTCTACAAGACCCCCACTTCTAAATTAGCACAAAAAACCAACCCTACCCATAAGGATAACACAACTGGCTAGGCTTTGATACCACTTGTAAGGAAAGAAAAGGTACAAAAATGCCTTCCTAATGATAATTCTGAGAGGAATAGTGCAGATTACAGATTCAATCGCAATTATAGTTCATTAAAGATGCACATTGTTGGAATAATAGAATAGACAATTAAGATCATACATAGAATTGAACATCAATATTTCACATGGGAAAACCCTTACGGGAGAAAAACCCACACACCAAGTAAAGCCTCTTTGTCTTACAGTAAACAAATTACATACAAAGATATAAAATTCACTTTCAGATGTCAATTTTACAACAACATTCCCCTGATTAACCTTGTACAAATAAAATCCTTCTCACTCTTTCCAACCATTCAACATTCGAACCCCTCTCTCTTCACTATGTTATAGTATATCAAATAGCCATGGTCGATTCAATCTCAATACAAATGGTTTAGTTCAGTATCTTCTATAGAGTAACCATTGATCTCACCTGTCGTCACCAACTCAACACAATCCTCCAATGCCTATCGTACAACTCAGTAGTCCAACCATGTTCCACCTTCAAGTCCATTGGCATGATCAAGACTATCGATAAGAGATTGGAAAGTCCCATTGATTTCCCATGTCACCCCGATGTCTCAAAAGAACCATCATGACCATGAGCATCGACAAAAGTCACCCTGAAGTCAAACATTCTTATCGGCCATACAACAAGCATCAGAGATAGATAGAAATATCTCACAGAGGTCACAAGTCACCCCGATTCCCTTAAGGTCACCTATAGTTCGAAACACCTCATTGGAAAGAGTCTCCCCGACGGACCTCTTCGAGTAGACTTCCATCATCGATGAGAGTTAGAGAACTCGCACTGATAGTTCAAGGTCACATCGACGACTTTCACTCGGATCGGCAAGAGTCTCCTTGACAGAACTCTTTAGCCAAACTTCTTATCATCACTGAGAGTTAGAAAACTCACACTGATAGTTCAGGTCACATTGACAAATTCCTTCAGCTATGCTTCGGCAAGACTAGACACTAGTTACACTAATCTGATCACTCTAAACCTTTAAAAACAAACTGCTCATCGGCAAAACATTCCAAATGTCTTACCGATTTTTCTTTTTCAGAAGGTTCAGGTTAGTAAGTTTGAGATACATGTCTCCAACACCCTATTCAGAGACCAATGTAGCATGTAGGTTCCTGTAAAACTCCATGGACCTACTCACAAACCGTCCTTTCTTCAGATTCTATGTGCAAAATATGTGTGGAAACATTTGGTAAATCACATATAGCTTGAGGAAGCATTCAAAATATATGATGTTGATCATAGTGTCTACTTGATTGGTGGCATCTTCTCACACTCGTTGCTTCAATCATCCTCGGATATGAAGTGTGTACAAGGGTGCTACCACAATACTGGTTTACACTTTCTGGGAGATCGTGATTTTTGCTGAAATCACATATTTTTAGAAAATATAATGATTTAAGCCTTGAAAATTTCCATTTAAAGGATTCCAATTAAAGAGGATTTGATCAAACCACATTATACCAAGCCCCCTTTGATAGAACCCCGCTAGTTTTAAACCATACCTATAATGAAGTCTCCTTTACACCTATCAAAATGTTGATAAAAAACCACTTTTGATTTACCTTTTGGGGGATCAAATGAATTCATTTAAATTTATTTTATTTTAAGTATGTAGTCCTTATTATAAGCTTCTAAAAAAGTATAATTTTAATTAAATTTAATTTGATTATTATATTTATTTTTTATTTCTTGTGCATGTAGGTTTTTCACTAAAAATCAAGCTCTATGTTCTGCACATGTGGAAAAATAGTAGATTATCAAAATAAAATTTTGAAAAATATGTTTAGTTTGGGTATTGATGTCCTTGATCCATTAAAAAAAATCAAATTGAATTTTGATACATACAGAAGAAGTTATGTTGTATACAGTCCGCCTATGTCTGAATTGTAATTGGTTTGACTTCGAAACTTGATTAAGGAATTTTTTTTAATAAAACACTATGAAACCAAATTATTTGGTTAGATATCATAGTTACAAATCTAAATTTGAAAGAATTATAATTTTATCCTTCATACAAAAAAAGTTATGTTGTATACGGTGAGAATCACTCTTTAAAAATGTTGTTTACTAATAAAAACTAGTTTTCAAAGGAGATGAAAAAAATAGTGCAACTGATTCCAAATTTTTTGAAAAAAATATATTTAGAATCTATGGACAAAACTTCACAAATCACTAGTTTGCATCATCTTCAAATTCCTCGCGGTTTAGCCGCTATAGGAGCCCGAAAGTGAAGATTTAGTTTTAAAAAATCAGTTTAGTGTAAAGTTTGCCCAAAAATTGTAAACCAGTATTGTGCGATCACCCACAATCAACATTTAGTAGTAGCCTATAGTATTAGGGTGCTTGTTTGTTCGACCAAGCAATGCAATTTCATGGCCATTTTGTTGAGCTACACATTGAAGAGGACATACGAGAGATGTATCATGCCCTCCGCACACTGCTCAACCACCCCACACCAGTTCTAATAAATGATGAAAAGGTTATTCAGTTGCTTGGCATAGGATTCCCCTACCATTCCAATTAGGGCACAAATGTAAATACAGAAAATTTAAAGAGTGAATCTAATTAGGATCTCTGAAGACTTGTTAAATGAAAAATGGAAACTTCAAATTTTATTTTGTATTACTCTTTTGAAACACTACAGTTGAATTAATGATATTTTGTATTTATCTTTATTAGTGTTTATTATTGTATTTTTTATCACTCTTTATTACTATTTATTACTGTTTAATACATGAATACTATTTTCTAAAACTATAGATTGTGTTTACTCACTATTGTATAACTAGATCTACTATTTTGAAACACTACTGTAGAATGAAAGATATTTTGTATTACTTTTATTAATTTATTACTGTTGATTACTATATTTGAATATGGACATTTAAAACTCTATCCCTTTTCCTGCAAGAAATACGACAAAATCCCAAAAAAAATTGTTAGGAGAATTGTATGACATGCTAGTAATACAAAAATATGAGGACATATTAGAAAGTGTGAAATGAAAAAAGGATTATGCTCTAAAAACACTTGGAAAGAAGCAAACTAAAGTGAATGAGATAGATAATGTATTGATTGAAGAGGTTGTTCCTACTCATGATAAGTGGAGGAAGGAGCATGTGCAGTATGTGCAAGGGGGAAATGGCAATCTAGAAGTGGATTAACTCAAAAAGTTTTCTATTGCATATGAATTTGTGCAAGCAAAGAAAGAGAGATATTATGCTATAAGTGGAGTTGAAAAAATGAAGGAAAGCATTCTTGAAGTTAGCAATTACATGGAACAAATACAATTGGAAATGGATGATAAGGAATAGGAAATACCAGATATAAGTGTAGAAAAAGAGAATCAGTTGGGTGGAGGCATGGAAGTCTTATCTGAAAAGGTAGACAAGTTCCCTAATGAGCTTATAAAAAGAAACATTTGCATACTCCAATCCTAAAGACACTGCAAAAAAAATAGTTGGAAATGCTCAAAGTGGAGCAGAACAACCGAAGACTAAAATTAACCACTTAGAAAAGGAATTAAAACATAAGAAGTTGTCATGGTGAAAAGAAGAGGAGCATAATGCTATTCAAAGAGAGCTGTAATCTAAAAGATAGGAATTTGATAAAACAAAGACAACAATGGAAGGTGTTGTTGCACAAATAATAGGTCAAAATTCAAAGGTCTTGTTACACAAAAGATAAAGGTCAAAAGTCAAATGTGTTGTTGCACAATTGATAAAAGTTTAAGATGCCACAACAATAGCTACATTGGAGGTTGGTGGAGGGAATTTGTGTAATGTGGTAGTGGATATGAAACAGACAAGAAAGCTCCCACTTCAAACATGACATCTACATACACGAGTAATGATTATCCCTTTAAACAAAATCCAAGACCATGCCATTTCCTCGACAAATCAACAATCACCAACTGAATTGTTGAGCAATGGAAACACAAGGTTGCGGCTATCTCTTGTTGTATATGAAGATGAAATTGAATGATCTATTCAATTTGTATTTCATAGTGCATGAGTTTGCAACAATTTAGATGCTGCAAAGGGGACGATTTTTAGCCAAGTGGTCTTCCTATTGGCCGAAGTGACTGGCGAGGAGGTGAATTGTATGGGCTTTGATTTTGTTTAAAGGTATAATCATTACTCCTATATGTAGATGTCCTATTTGAAGTGGGAGCTTTCTTGTCTGTTCTGTATCCACTATCACATTACACAAATTCCCTCCTCCAACAACCTCTAATGCAGCTATTGATGTGGCATTGCAAACTTTTATAAGTTGTGCAACAACACCTTTGACTTTTGACCTATCAAAATGCTTTGCAGGACCATTATAGGTAAGGTGAACATTTGTTGTAACTATTTTATACATTTGAAGGACCATTATAGGTAAGTTCAACTATTTTAAACTTCAATACATTGTTTTTTTATAGTGTGCATAACAGAAAGTGGTCATTGAACAAGAATTGACAAGTGAGTCATAACCCTGCGTGTTTTCCATCATGCAACTATTATGTGCATCATCTATTGGAAAAGTATGATTAAATTAAAATGGAATGTTTTCTGAAAGTAAGGGTTGTTATAAAATATGAAGGTGAACTTCAAAACATTGTTTTGTTATAGTCTGCATAAAAGAAAGTGCTCATTGAACAAGAATTGAGAAGTGATCACAACCTGGTGTGTTTTCCATCATGCAACTATTATGTGCATTTTCTATTCCAAACATATGACCAAATTGAAATGGAATGTTTTCTAAAAGTAAGGGTTGTTAAATAATATGAACGTGAAGTTAAATTTTTGTTTTTGTTACAGTCTACATAAAAGAAAGTTCTCATTGAACAAGAATTCAGAAGTGAGTCACAACCCCGTATGTTTTCTATCCTACAACTATTATGTGGATAATATTGAAATGGAGTGTCTGATGAAACTAAGGGTTGTTATAAAATACAAAGGTGAAGTTGAAAAAATTGTTTTATTACAATATTCATAAAAGAAAGTTCTCATTGAATAAGACTTGAGAAGTGAGTCACAACCTAGTGTGTTTTCCATCATGCAACTATTATGTACATTTTCTATTCCAAACGTATGACAAAATTGAAATGAAATGTTTTCTAAAAGTAACGGTTGTTAAAAAATATGAAGGTGAAGTTGAATTTTTTTTTGTTACAGTCAGCATAAAAGAAAGTGCTCATTGAACAAGAATTCAAAATTGAGTCACAACCCTGTGTGTTTTCCATCCTGCAATTATTATGTTCATTTTGTGTTCCAAACATATGAAAAAAATTGAAATTGAATGCTTGATAAAAGTAAAGGTTGTTATAAAATATGAAGGTGAAGTTCAAAACATTGTTTTGTTTCAGTCTCCATAATAGAAAGTGCGCATTGAACAAGAATTCAGAAGTGAGTCACAAACCTGCATGTTTTCCATCCTGCAACTATTATGTGCATTTCGTGTTCCAAAAATATGAAGAGATATTAAAATGGAATGTTTTCTGAAAGTAAGGGTTGTTATAAAATATGAAGGTGAACTTCAATACATCATTAAACAAGAATTGAGATGTGAGTCACAACCCTGTGTGTTTTCCACTTCCTGCAACTTTTTTCTGCATTTTATGTTCACAAAATGTACAAAAAATTTGAAATGGAATGTTTTTTGAAAGTAAGGTTTGTTATAAAATATGAAAGTGAAGTTAAAAAAATTGTTTTGTTATAGTCTACATAACAGAAAGTGCTCATTGAACAAGAATTCAGAAGTGAGTCAGAACCCTGTGTGTTTTCCATCCTGCAACTATTATGCGCATTTTGTGTTTGAAACATATGAACATATATTGAAATGGAGTGTTTTACTGAAATTAAGGATTGTTATAAAATATGAAGGTGAAATTCAAAACATTGTTTCCTTATAGTATGCACAATAGAAAGTGCTCATTGAATAAGAATTCAAAAGTGAGTCACAACCCTGTGTGTTTTCCATCCTGCAACTATTATGTGCATTTTGAGTTCCAAACATATGAACATATATTAAAATGGAATGTTTGTTGAAAGTAAGGGTTGTTAAAAAATATAAAGATCAAATTCAATACATTGTTTTGTTACATTCTACATAACATAAAGTGCTCATTGAACAAGAATTGAGATGTGAGTTGCAACTCTGTGTGTTTTCCATTTCTTACAACTTTTTTTTGTATTTTTTGTTCACAAAATGTATGACGATATTGAAATGGAATGTTTTATGAAAGTAAGGGTTGTTAAAAAAACTGAAGGTGAACTTCAAATCATTTTTTTGTTACAGTCTACATAATAGAAAGTGGTCCTTGAACAAGAATTAAGAAGTGATTCACAACCCTCTGTTTTTTCCATCCTACAACTATTATGAGCATTTTGTGTTCCAAACATATAAACAGATATTGAAATGCAATGGTTGTTGAAAGTAAGGGTTGTTAAAAAGTATGAAGATGAAGTTCAATACATTGTTTTGTTATAGTCTGCATAATAGAAACTGCTCATTGAACAAGAATTGAGATGTGAGTCACAACCCTGTGTGTTTTCCATCCTACAACTTTTTTCTGCATTTTATATTCACAAAACAGACGACGATATTAAAAGGGAATGTTTGTTGAAAGTATGGGTTGTTAAAAAATGTGAAGCTCAACTTCAATAATAAGACTTGAGGTGGCATTTCCTACCATTATTTGATGGTATTTGATATTATTTATAATGAAATTTTACATGACAACAAAAAGTGTCATGAAATATACAAGAACATAGTCTTATATTTTTTAAATTAAGAGGGGTAAACGATTTTAACTCGGAGCTATGAACCGATGAGGTCACAAATGGGGGACCTCATCCCCAATATAAATTGTCAAAAAATACACCCCAAAGGGATTGGGGCCTTGATGACAAGATTAACAATACAACTTAACAATCACACCATGCCACTATTGGTAGAAGATTGTAATCTTCAAACATACCAAAATACTGTAATTCCACACGATAATTGATCAATAATTACATGATCAAAGATAATGTAATTAGACACCATAATTGTTCAATAATTACATGATCAAAGATAATGTAATTACACAACATAATTGTTCAATAATTACATGATCAAAGACCGAATGGAAAATGAACATTGTTAGCCTCTCTCACCCTCTCCTATAGTGCCTTTTATGTGCAATTGAGGAGATGATCAGATAAAATCTTATAGGCTTCTTTGGGTCCTTGGCACTAATAGTAGGGTGATTCCACTTGCACGAGGGTTCAGGGAAGCCTCTTCTTCAACCATTGCACTTTCAACACATTCAGCTTGTAAGAAACCCATAAATACAAATGACTACGTTGAAAAAATAACATATGGATATAAGGAAAAGGCAACATCAGATCTAAGCACAGAGAAAGAGAATTAGTAGGGGGGGAGATGAAAGGATTATTTGAAAATGTAAACAACTTTCGTTACACATTTATATATGCCTATGGAGGAGAAATACAATTGAAAATAGGTGAGAAGGAAAAGGAAAAATCAGATAGACCAAGAAACATTGCTAATAATCAAGGCCCAATTTTTTTGCTTCTTTCATAGAAGTTGAATGAAATTGAGAAATTGAGTAGGCTAGTGTCAAGAATCAATAAAACTAGGCTTGGATTTTATTAGCGATATTTCTTCACACCCGCCACTTCCTTGTTCATCCTTTCCCTATAAGGTGAAGAATGTTAACATCACATCAAATTCAAATGCATGCAACAAATTCATCCAAATTATGAAAATACACATTCAAAAGTAGATTTCAAAATTACCTTTTCTTCCTCTATAAGAACTAGGGATAGTGTGTTTTCCAATATACTATCAAAATCAACATATTCGTAACAAAAATAATTTTTTCTAAATGAAATCACAAAGACACTCTAAAATCAGAGCAAAAAGTGACTGCAATGACACATATTATAGGAAACCACAAATGCATACTTTAAAATGGAAAGTGCAAGAAAGTGGTAGTTTCCTATTTATCAAATATTTTTACCCAAGAAAACGATCTCCTCCCTGGGAACCCTTTCTTCTTGCTACCTTGTCAAGGCACATTTTCCTGTCCCAAATGGACACTAACTTGCTTGAGCCCACCACTTCCTTTTCCATCCTTTCCCTCTAATGCTAGAAATGTAATTGTCACATCAAGTTCAAATACATACAACCAATTCATTCAAAATATCAAAATACACATTAAAAAGAAGATTTCAAAATTACCCTTTCTCCCGCTTTCTTCTACTTTCCCTTTCCAAGTACACATCTGTGGTTGCCTATAATATGTAAAAAAGTTGCAATTGTTATAGAAAACTTAAAGTTCCAAAATTTACTACACCATTTGCTATAAGAAAGCATATAGTTTTTCAGTCATAAGAAACAAAATTTTAAGGTGGACTTCCTTACATTCTTGGTACGTAGGAAACAAAAAATTTTGACAAGAAAATAACTGATAGGGATCAGTGTGTTTTCCAACACTACAAATAATGTGAGCATTTTTTTTCTTAAAATCAGATGAAGATAGTGAAATGCCATTTTTACTATTACAAATAGCATTTAATACGATTAGTCATTTGAAAGTATCCATCATGAGAAAAATAGTTGACCTCAAATGATTTAAATGTCAACCATTTTCTTTCATTTATAAGCAAGCTACCATAAATAATAAGACTTTAGGTGGCATTGCCTATTGGTATATTTTATATTAACATATATAGAATGCACATTATAAACACACAACCAAATGATTATTGTCATAGTCTATATAATAGAAAGTGGTCATTGAACAAGAATTGAGAAGTGAGTCACAACCCTGTGTGTTTTCCATCCTGCAATTATTATGTGCATTTTGTGTTCCAAACATATGAAAATATATTGAAATGAAATGTTTGCTGAAAGTAAGGGTTGTTATAAAATATGAAGGTGAACTTCAAAACATTATTTTTTTATAGTCTGCATAACAAAAAGTGAGTCACAAACCTGTGTGTTTTCCATCCTGCAACTATTATGTGCATTTTATGATCCAAACATATGATGATTTTGAAATGGAATATTTTCTAAAAGTAAGGGTTGTTGAATATATTCATATTGTCAATATAATTTCCAATGGGGGATACATAAAAGTATCCAAAATCAATTGAGGTTCCACCAACCAATTGGGTTCTCACTGTGTAAGTAACCGAAATGTTTTCATTACATTCATACTGTCTATGTGTAATTGTACATTCGAAAATATTGGGTGTTATGAAACCTGCAACCTAAATATTATTTTCAAAACCTTTACAAGTAACAACCCAATTGGTTACTCACCCCTCAGGTGAATTTGGAGAGTCTTATATATCATTGACTTGCAACTCCCTATAGAATGAGAAAACCCAGAACACAAAGTGTTTTCCAAGAACAATACTTGATACAATGTAAAATGCACGTCTTAATCACAACAACCCCCTTCCCTCCCACAATGAATGGATAGCTTCTCGCACAAGGAAAAAAATACCGATGTAATTTGATGTGACGGGACACCTCCTTTCTTTTCTTGCTATGATGTTTCCTCCCATCTGTCGATTTCATCACTTTTATCATCCATCTTCGTAAGCCCTGCACTATGCCATCTCCTGATGTTATGTATGTTTTTATGCATTTTTGTATGTACATAGGTGTGTTTTTCTGGGAGATTAGTTGTCTCTATATAGGGTCTTACAACATTGTGTGGGTTTAAGGTTTCATAAATCATGCACTCACATCCCCTATGTTTTCCAACCTATAATCATACAGAGTTTTAATGGTTGTTGGAAAACACTGGGTGTTTAAAAATGGTGCCTTTCATTGTATTCCTTTGGTCTAAATAACAAAAGATTTTCAAGATGAATATTCATATTGTTGTGTAAAATTCCAGGTTGCAAAACACTATTTTTTTGAAATTTTCAACCCACACAATGTTTTAAAACCCTTTACAAGTGACAACCCAATCAGTTACAAACCCCTCACCTCAATTCTAGTGGTTTTTCATCTCCCCCACCTACTCTCCAACCTTTTTCTTTCAACCTTTAGAATGAGAAAACCCACAACACATAGTGTTCCAATAACAGTACTTATTACATATTAAAATGCATGTCTTAATGGGAGAAGCTAACTCGTAGAAAAAAAGAACCTATGTATGTAACATGATATCATACCCCAAATCCTCCATGCCATGCATTGGACAAAAGGCACTGATAGAAAGACTTGATAGATGGTTAGCCGCATGTCATCATGTGTCCGTTGTTGAAAAAGGATGCATGGCCCCGATGGGAAAGTAAAAAAACTAGAAAAAAACACACCTAAAAATTTCCATTCTCCACATTTTCATTTTGTAGTTTGTTGGGTGGGCACAAACACATGGGCGATAGAATGGAGTTGTAGGTAGTTGAACCAAAGTAAAAACTTTTTGTTATTTTATGTACATAGGTGTGTTTTGTCTACAATTTTGTTGCATGTAGAGAGTTAAAATATGCCATTTGTGACATTTCATTTCGTAGTTTGGTGGGGAGTGCAAGTGATGCAATGGAGGCCAAATGAGAGAAACGCATTTGACAAACGTGATGGCTAGCCAACAAGTATGTATATCTTCCATTGTATATGTTATTTTTCCATTATGTAGGAACTGTGAAGCACGAATGTTAAATGGGTTTCTATGAAGCATTGAATAGCAATTAAATGGGTTTTCTAAAATGAATTGAATGACTATTTGTTAAAGAAAAAGGGTTTTCATTGATGGAAAAATAAAATGTTTTGTTTGCATGTAGGGTCTTCATATCAAATGCATAGTTATTTTTGTTTATGTAGAAGAAAAAAATTCAACTAGAAATTCTTTGCATTCACCACAGTAAGCATCTGATCTATAAAAATATCATAACTTCTTAATGTAGAATAAATTTTGGAAGTTTAACTGACCAGTACACTTGCAATTCAAGCTATGATAGTTAGAATCACCTATATTTAGTGGAGAAGCTTCACATCTCCTAAATTGTCCTTCTCAGTCCACCTAACCTTGTTTTCTTCAATTTTGTTTCCTCAAATATATCAACCACATAGAAGGAAGAAAAGTGTTAGCGATAGATTAAATTGGAAAATTAAAGACATTTGGTGCTACAAAGAATTCTTTTTATTCAAAATTTCACCAATATACAATTTATATGTTGTGGTCAGTGAAAAATGCTAGCTTGCACAAACAATAAAAAAACATTTTAAATTGTATAATGGGAATTTAATTTCTAATTTAATCTATCGCTAACACTAGTAATATATATCAACAATTATATCTGCCATTCTTTCATTCTACGGAAACAATGAAGCACTGAACATTCATTTGGGTATATAAAAACCTCATCTCTCCTAACATATGAAAGATGCCATAACTTGCAATAATCAATAAGGATATAGAAGACAGACAAGAAAGATACCACGTACCACTATGATACTTATGTTTATATCCTGTGTCTCTCAATGAACATCTAAATGACATAACGGTATCATAACCATTATTCAATGATATTATAAACTAAAACATTACTTGTACAGACGACTGAAAAAATATAGATCATTGCAAGGAAAAAGGTTAACAAGTAAAAAAAAGCCTTGTTGATCACCTTGAATGATAAAAAAATACCAGCTAATCTATCGACAAAACACACCTATGTACATACAAAAATGAATAAAAACATACATAAAAACATACATAGAAACATACATAACATGAAAAGAAGGAAAAATAGGATGTTAGTACAAAAAAGACAATCAGTTGGATGGAGACATGAGAGTCCTATGTGAAAAGGTAGAATTTTTTTGTAAACAACTTATTGAAAATAAATCATTTGCATTCTCTAATCAGAAAGACACTCTCAAAGTTGAGAACAGTATTTGGGTTGCAAGTTTCATAACACATACTATTTCCCAACATGCAAGTATATAGACAACATGCTTCTAATGAAATCCTTAAAGTTTGTAGATAGTAAGAATGTACTATATTTCATTCACCTTGTCAATTTATAGAAACTCTTACTTACAAAAAAAATTAAAATTCAATTTAGTCATATAATTTAAAAATAAATGCACAATATAATTTGCAGATTGGAAAACATAATGTGGTTTTCCATTTATTTAATTTTGTACATTCAAAGTTACATGGTTGAGAGAAAGGGCAGGAATGTCTTGATTTTTTTTTGTTAATTAGGCAGTAGGAATGCAATGAAAGGAAATATTCTATTAACACCCACTATTTTCCAACAACCATTAAATCTCTAAATGATTGCAGGTTGGAAAATACCATGGGAGATGAGTGCATGATTTATGAAAACTCCAACCCACACAATATTTTAAAACCCTCTATAGACACAACTAATCTCCTGACAAAATGCACCTATGTACATATAGAAACGTATAAAAACATACATAACAACATACATGGAAAAATGCATAACATGAAGAGAAGACGTAGTGTGGGACCTGCCAAATAGATGATAGAAGTGATGGAGCCAACAGACAGAAGAAAACGTCATGACGAGGAAAACGAGGAGGTGTCTCGTTGCATCAAATTACGCTGGTGTTTTCTTTTCCTTGTGCGAGAATCTATCTGTCCATTATGGGAGGGAAGGGCGTTGATGTGATTAAGACATGCATTTTAGATTGTAACAAGTACTGTTATTGGAAAACACTTTGTGTTCTGAGTTTTCTCATTTTGCAGGTTGAAAGCCAATCGTTGGAGAGAAAGGGGGCGTTGCTGGTGGGGGAGATGACCAAGCAAGTTGATGTGAGGGGTTTCTAACCGACTGTATGTACATAGGTGCGTCAACTCAGTTTTCTTGACTTACCAATTGGATTGTTACATCTAGAGGGTTTTACAACATTGTGTGGGTTGCAGATTTCTTAAAACTCAGTGTTTTCCAATCTCATTACATTCCTGCTATTTAATTCACAAAAGGATCTCAAGGAAATCACAAAACATACCAAATTGAGGTGAGGGGTGAGTAACCAATTGGGTTGTTACTTGTAAGGGGTTTTAAAACATTATGTGGGTTGTAGATTTTGAAAAACTAGTGTTTTGCAACTTGGAATTTTACAAAATAGTATGAATGCAATTTAGATAGTACAAACAATGTATGACTTGTCATTTTCAGAGCTTTTTTTCTAGCGTGGGAATTGGAGGCAGAATGACATGTGTTTTCAGTTTGGAGAAAGAAGGGGAAAACACTCTATGTTTCATGTCTGCACATTGAAAGCTGAAGGTTGGAGTGCACATGTAGGAGTTGGAGGATAAAACCAATGTTTTGAAACCTAGAATTTAACAAAATGGTATGAATGTAATTTAGATAGTACAAATGTAATGAAAGGAACCCTATAACAAGTCTTACGTAGAGTAAAAATTGTGTTTCTATTTCTTAATATGATCCAAATATACATGCACAATATGATTGCAAGTTGGAAAACACAGTGGGAGGTGACGTGATGACATGATTTATGAAACCTCCAACACACAAAATGTTGTAAAACCCTCTACACAATGAAGCCAAATACCTTACTAGCTATTTAGAAAATGGTGCCTATCACCACACTCCTACGGTCTAAATAACACAAAGATTTCCAATACATACATACTATTTTGGAAAATTCTAGGATGCAAAACACTGTGTTTTACAAAACTTGCAACCCACCTAATGTTTCAAAAGAATTTAGACACCAGTATTTGAGGGAAATTTAGGCACATTTTGTCTATTGCTTTACGTGAACACCCGCAACTCCATTTCATCGCCTATGCACCCGTCCCTAGCAAACTACAAAATCAAATGTGGAAAATGGTGACATTTAGGGTATTTTGTATAGATTTTTTACTTTCACATTGGTCGTGCATCCTTTTTCAGTGACGGACACATGATGCCATGTAGCTAATCATCCGTCAAGTCTTTTCGTCGATGCATTTTGTCTACCGCGTGGGATGGGGAATGCAGGTTATGATATAATGTTACATACATAGGTTCATTTTGTCTACACTTTAGCTTCCCCCCTAATGGAATACTATACTAGTATTAAAGTTAAATTCATATAATATACCACTATTTGAGGGAATACCTGATAGGAGACAACATATTTTCGAACACTGAAAAATAATGCGAGCATTTTATTTAAACACAATAATGGAAGGTGTGATTTTGAAGACATTCGTACTATTTTGTAAAATTCCATGTTGTAAAACCATAGGTGTTAAGAAGAAAGAAATCCACAGTGAGACAACCCTTTACATTTAAATAAGGAGATTCAAATAATTGAAAACCCACATTGTGTTTTCCAAATTACAATTATTTTGTGCAATTTTTTTTCAATCATGCAAAATTTAAACACAACAATGGAATGTGTGATTTTGATGACATTCATACTATTTTGTAACATTCCATGTTATAAAACCGTACGTGTTAAGAAGCAAGCAACCCACTGTGAGACAACCCCTTACATTTAAACAAGGAGATTCAAATAAATGAAAACCCAGATTGTGTTTTCCAAAATACAACTATTTTGTGTAATCTTTTTTTTTCAATCATCTAAAATTTAAACACAACAATGGAAGGTGTGATTTTGATGACATTCATACTATTTTGTAACATTCCATGTTACAAAAATGTACGTGTTAAGAAGCAAGCAACCCACTATGAGACAATCTTTTACATTTAAAACGAGAGGAGATAGTGTGTTTTCCAACACTGCAAATAATGCGAGCATTTTATTTGTTCCAATCAGATGAAGAAAGTTAAATGCCAATTTGACTATAGCAAAGAGTTGTTCAAAATGAGAATGTCAATGGGAAAATAAGAGACTTTGTTTACATGTACGGTTTTGAGCTTTCTCTCCATTCCAAATTGTGAGTTTGAAAACCCGCCATCTCATAATGTTTTTCAAAATCTACAACCCACATAATGTTTTTTGAAAACCCATCTTCACAACACAAAAACCCACATTTTTAATTCCACTAATCTTCCTGTCAATGGAAACTCATCTTCACAATGAATAGCGGTGAGAAAAAATTTAAACCCCAACACAAAAACACACAAAACACCTCTACATTCCAAATAAAAACCTAGTCAAATTTCAAAATCCTCAGAAAAAAACCCATTTAATAGCTATGCTCAAAACCATACACGCAAATAAAACATTTCATTTTTGTTTCATAGAAAACCCATTTAACAGTTATGCTAAAAACCAACACATAAACAAAATGTTTTATTTTCGTTTTACAAAAAATCCATTTAACAATTATGTTGAAAACCCTACACACAAACAAAACATTTTATTTTCATTTCACAAAAAAACCCATTTAACAAGCATGCTTCATAGTTCATTGCTTCACAAAAACCCATTTAATAGCCATGCTTCACAGTCCCTACAAAATGCAAAAATGGCAAATAAAATTGTGGATACATATCGTTTCATGGGTTTTTGTTGGTTTGACCGCCAACTTCATTTTCTTCGACTGCGCATCCCTCATCAGCCAACAAACTATAAAATCAAAATGTGGAAAATGGCGATGCGTCGTGACAGTTTGTAATGGTTTGACGGCGAGGTAAGTTTAACTCTCGTTCAGCCGCCTACAACTCCATTTTGTTGCCTGTGTGTTTGTGCCCATCCAACAAACTGCAAAATGAAAATGTGGAAACTAGTGATGTTTAGGTGTGTTTTATCTATCTTTTTTTACTTTCCCTCCAGGCCACGCATCCTTTTCTGGTGACAACACCTCACAGAATGTGGCTAATCATTCGTCAAGTCTTTCCGTCAGTGTCTTTTGTCCATTGTGTGGCATGGGGTATGGGGGGTACGATATCATATGATATCATGTTACATATAGGTTCTTTTTTTCTACGATTTAGATTTCTCCTATAAATTATAATATTAGATCCTTGCTGCAAACAATGTAAGAAAATGGGATGAAGTTTTTATTTTTTTGTTGCAAGGAAACAATAGTGTCCAACTATCCTATAAGCAAAAATATAGGTGAACAAACTCTCATGAGTATTCATGTCTTCTATCATTCCCATAGCAATCAATGGAATAAATCAAGAATATGATTTAGTAGATAAACTCATGATTTGGTATTTGCAGGCACTCCCTAAAGTGTTTAGTGAATGTGGTAATGTTGCCGCTATTTTTTCATTTCCAATTATGCTTCAACAATTAACAAAAACATGGTATTTTTTAATTCTAAAGACTTTCATCGAGTATTTGGATCACATTTGAATGAATAAATATTGATTTTGGATTTTCACCTTATCCAATCATTACATATGTCATCCCATGACTAGACATATAGGTTATTTCCAAACATGTCAAGAAAACGTTCGACAAATTTAGTAGATGCAATGCAGTAGTTAGGTTTTCAATATTTTAAACAAAGATTGATATCAATATTTGGAGTGATAAGGTTGGTATTAGATTTATGTAATAATTTTATTTTTGCTCGATGTCATTAAATAAATATTTTGTTTTTAATTTTCATATTTAAAAAATAAAAAAATTAATTGCGATTAATGAATGTGAATGAAACATTCTATATTGATGCAAATAAATTATTAGATTGGTATAAAAGAGATGATAAAACAAAAGTTATTAGTTTTACCCTTTCTAACATTGAATTACATGATATAAATTTAAATAAATCATCATAAAAAATTTAGGATAATTTGAATAAAATGTTTAAAGAAAAAATAGTCAATGCAAAGTTTTCTCTAAAACTTCAAATATTTAGATTCAAAATAGAAGATAGAATCACCATATCAATGTAGTGTTGTAAAGTTGCACCCCTTGCAATTTCACATACATTTTTTGTATCCACTTTAGTGTCCACTCCCTTAGACCTCGTGTAGGCTTATTTTGGCCCCTGCATCAGTCTTTTTCCCTCTCAAGATGCTCAAGACCCCTTTTCAATAGCTACCTTTGTGTGTCAAATTTGCGTCAAACCCTGTGCTTTTTTAGCTCTCATTGTTTTATATTGTGATCTATCTAGACACTAGCGCACTATGCAGACATGCATGCATTGCACTAGAGTCTCGACGTGACATTTTGAAATTCAAATAGCTATAATTTTCGAGTGCCTTTCCACTTATCAGCTACTTTTTTCAGTGGTAACAACTTGGGATGCCTTGTAATGGATCAAGAAGCTTCTTTTCCCTCATATTCTCTCTTTTAAATCCATTCTTTCACTTCATTTTCTCTCTCTAGATTCTCTCTAACATCTAGGTCTTTTCTATCTTCCTTTCTCTTGCTCTCTCAACCTTGCACAACTCTCTTGCTTGATAAAACTCTTACAACACTCTTTGCAACTCTCTTATCTCTCACAACTTTGTCTCTCTCCTTGGCAAGTCCTCAAGCCTTGTAGTGATATCTATCTTGTGCCACATATCTTTGAGCATCTTGGGATCTCTCACATCCCCTATCTATTACATCTCTATCTAGTGATATGGGTTCTCCTCTTTGAGTGGGGTTTGCTTTTATCACTCTTACCTTTATTTCATTTCTATCTATCATTTCTCTCTCTCTATTTTGTTGTTCACGGAGGTGGGAACACCAAAATGGAGGTTTGATTGAGGCAAGACCTTAAACAAACCCAACATTTGTCCTCAGTCCTATGTGTGCATGTATTGAAGACATTCATGTTTTGGAGGCTTCGTTACTTGGGTTGTTGTAAGTATTTTCTTTGTTCTCTTTAGCTTTATCATTTACATTTTACTTAGTTTACTTTAATCCTATTAAATTTTGTTATTTTCCCACATTTTGGAAGTTCTTAGTAATCATACCGTTAGTAGTCACTTTTCAATTTTCTATACTATTCTCAATTTTCAGCTCATACGAGATGCTAACACTCCTCTAGGGCTCTAGTGCACCACACTAGTTTCTATGTGTTGCGTTATCATCCTTGGCCAAAAACTTTCTAGTTTTTTTGGAAGATGTCTATGAGCTACACATTTCGATTCTGAAAGTCTTGCTTCATTCCTTGAGGTAGTTTGAGGTAGTTTAGGGTAGTTTTGTAAGATAGATTTTCTGGGGACTAATGCTATTAGCTACATAGATGAAAATGATCAACTCTAATCTAACGAATAATCTAAATCAAACAACAAAGAACGAAGTAAATGAACATAAAACAAACTAAACAAACAATTGAAAAGATCTCACCGAATATGTGTCCACTTCTTCGAATTATCTCAATTGCCCTTCTCCATTTTGTTGTATTAGTATTCTTGCCCTCAGATTTTCAGTATTGATGCAAGCATAACCTTGTTGAATGTCTAAGCAAAATATCAAAGATTAAGTTTCTTCTCAAAAGTATTTATTTCGGGAGAAGGAATAATGATAATGATAAGCCATTTTATAGATTATGGGTTTTTGAACGATCGGCTTAGATTCAAAGAGAATTGACAGACGAGATTGATGAATGTCATGCGATGTGAGTTAGAAAAGTCTGCAAGATAAAGATTAAATTAGAATGATAACTTAATCTTGTGTCAAGACTATTCGAAAATAGAAAGAACACGAGTTCCAGATTAAATAAACAATTTAATCTTCAGTTAAGAGTCTTCGAAAATAGAAGAAATAGACTTTGAATGCCAAAGACAAAGTTAGAACTTGAAGAATAATTCATTCAAATGCATACATAAATTAATTAATTAATTAAAGATATTTAATTAATAAACACATTCATGCATATGAGTTAGAACTAGTTAACTGACTAGTTATGACAAAGAGTCCTCTCGCAAAGATGATCAGATACCGAATCCGGAGGTAACTGACGGATTTAAAATAGATCTCGAGTTAGAAGGTGAGTGAATGATTAGTCAATTGAATGATAGAAGAATGTGAAATAAATAATTAAATAATGAATTAAATGTTAATTTAATTCAGCATTTGAAAATGAGAGATTCAATTAAATAAATAATGTAATTTATTTAATTGACTGTTGAAAAGGTTAAATTGAATAATTAAATAATAAATATTTAATTATAGTTGAAAAGGTTAAATTGTGTAATTAAATAATAAATATTTAATTATAGATAAAGGGGGTTTAATTAAATAATAAATATTTAATTATAGAAAGAAGAATTAATTAGTTAACGACATAATTAAATAAACATGACTTATTTAATTAATCAAAGTTGAATAAATGAATTAATGAATTGGTGAATTAATTAAAAGGGGTATTTGATTAATAGAGGAAATATGTATTAGAAAGGTAATTAAATAATTAACATTATTTAATCATGACCATGGATAATAGAAAATTATGTCGAAAGTGGTACTCACAGGCCTAGACCAATTTTCGGTGTCTACAGTTTGCCCCTCTTTGATACAATGTCGTTTTGGTGTTGTGTCAAAGAAAAAATGCCCCGATCGTGTCATAGCATGAAATAGGTTAGGGTATGCCCCCTCGGGAAAATTGACAAATTTTTGAAAAATTTCAAAAAAATCAGGAAATATTCTCGATAAGTCAAGTTGATGGTCATAAATTCTATAGCTCGATAAGTCAAGTTGATGGTCAAATATTCTTGATAAGTCAAGTTGATGGTCATAAATGTTATGGACGTGTACGAGTCATTAGAAGTTGGAAGGTTAAGTGGCCAATAGACAAAGGCAGAATAAATGCCACCCAAACCCTAGGTATAAATAGGAATTAGGTTGAAAACCAATTCATTTGCACCCGGAAGAGTTGAAGAATTGAGAAAGTTGCTCTGAGCTTTGGACGAAGATGTCTCTAGTTCCCTACACTGCACATCACGGATACCAGATCCAAACATATAGACGGCCAGCAGACGTAGGACCATTGGTATGTACCCAAAAATGAGACTTTGGAATTTTGTTTTGCCCGTAATTTTAGGCATGTAAAAGTTTAGTTTGCACATGCGGTCTTTCACGTTCGATACATCTGCGTTCGTGCGCAACGCATCTGATTGCAGAACGACGCATTTGCAAAAAGACGTGTAGGCTAAGCTAGGTCAGTTTAGGAATTAAATGCATATGAATGAAAATGCACTGCATTTGGCATGTTGCATCACATCTGCATTTAGGATAGACACATGTAGGATAGTGAAATGCATATGCATATAGATAGGCAGAAGTAAATTATGCACCACATTTGGATTTTTGAAATGCATTTTCTTTTAGCTAGCATGGAGATGATTTTGTGCAATGCATATGAAATATGCGACGCAAATCTTTGTGATGCAATGCATTTTTTTAAATGCACCGCATATGTCATAGTGAGCCGCATTTGGCTGGTAAATTTTTTGAATTTTTTTTTCCTAAGAAAAACTTGAAAATTTGACATGTTGGTTGGAAATGCAGGTTGTTTTAGATCCGATCTATACTCGGGAGACACATCCCGATACCTTCGATTTGAGATCTCAGTTAGTCAGTGGAGAGACACGATTATTATGGAGACTAGGTTTACAACGTGTGCTGACGATGCCCACGATTCGGGCAAATAGAGGCATGTTGACAACTTTGTGTGAGTGATGGAATTTTGAGACGTATTCGTTTCATTTGCCGACTAGTGAGGTGACTCTGACTTTAGAGGACGTCTACAGGATTCTAAGACTTCCTATCAGAGGAGAGCGGGTGATGTATGATACCCAGCATGGATTTAGTGAGCTGGCTAGATATTATGTGTATGATGACATTAGGAGGCTAGGGATAGAGCACTATGAGATTAGATGGTAGGTTTTAGCTGACAGGTATGATAGGATAGACTGTATCCTATGTACATTGATAGGGGGATAGTTCTTTCGAACTGGAAGGGTCATGGTTTTCCTGTTGGGTGGCGAGAGATGCTGGTGGGGATGTTAGAGAGGGAGACTGTGTATGCCTGGGGTCCCTATCTGTTAGGCACGCTATACTTTCATCTACATGATATAGTGTACATAAATGCATAGTCTATGAGTTGTGGTACCACTCTTCTCATGGTTTGGACATGGGAGCACATTGCAGTATTTCGTCCTCTTGTGACTGCAGAGCGAGAGGCCAAATCTCCATATGTTTTTTGGTATACAAGAAACATCACTCAGAGTCATGTCAGAGACACAAGTTACTGGAGACATGCACTGGATATTCTAGATCAATTTACTTGGAGGCCATACATGGATTGTGAGAGATGGTCAGATGAGGACGATCATTTGACTTTCTGCAGGTAGACACAATACCTGATTAGGAGGACTATTTCGAGTGTACACATTATTGAGAGACACTTGCTGGAGCGAGTTTTGAGACAGTTCAGGGAGGTTCAGGATGAGCCTATAGGTATAGCAGAATTTGCTCATTCATCTAAAGAGGTTCCACACTAGGGGCTTATGATTCCAGTTGCTACAGCGGAGGAAGAGATTCAGGCACTACAACCTATATAGTGGGGTTGGAGAGATGGAGTAGCTGATCCTGGGACTACAACTGCTTATGACACATGGTGGGCAGAGCATCGTCCGATTCCTTATACGGATCCAGATCAGTCGGCATCAGTTGAGAGACGAGGCACAGGGTCGAGAGGGAGACTTAGAGGTAGATATGGTGGCATAGGTGGTGGTAGGGGTGGTGGTGATGATGGCAGAGGTGGTGGAGGTAGACAAGGACGACGAGGACGGAGAGGTGGTCGAGTAGGTGGACTTTCACCTATCCGAGAGGTGGAGGCGAAGGATGTTCCGATGTTGGACCTCAGAGGTGGAGCAAAGGGACAGGTTGGAGATGAGCATGCTACCGAGGAGGCAATAGCAGAGGAGCATGTAGAGGTAGAGATTGGCGGAGAGGACCCTGCAGAGGAGGAGGAGGGTGACGTTGATATTGATCCTCTTGGTATTTTGACAGGTTATGGGGAGGATGACATTGAGGAGGAGATACCTATGGAGGAGCAGGAGAGAGAGCTCCGAGATCGGATTGTAGAGGGGAGACAGGATGAGGAGGCTCCTTGGGACAATGATAGGGAGGCTTTGGAGGAGAGGTTGAGACAGGTCACAACAGAGCTTGACGCCATGCGGATAGAGAGAGACAGTGCTCGTATGGAGAGAGATAGTGCACTCATGGAGAGAGATCAAGCCATAGCTCGAAGGTAGGAGATAGAGCAGCAGTTCACAGAGGACAGACATTTGTGTAGTGGCACTTCATCTGATGGTATGGTACGCGAGCTAGGCAGATCAGTAGAGAGAGCTACCTATTATAAGGATCTATATGAGTCAGTGGTGCTAGCAGAGAGACGAGCTCCTAGCTTTTTAGAGGTTCACAGCCATAGATCACAAAGTAGGAGTCAGACCAAGACACAGAGTACAGATGGTGTGGTAGGACCACAGAGGATAGGTCCATATGATAGGCCTTCCACCTCACAGAGAGTACCTCCAAGGCAGTTTCCTCCACCTTCACCAAGTGACAGTAGTGGTAGTGGGACACATTGAGACTGTTATATATGTAGACACTATATTGTGATCAGAGAGCCTATGAGCTCATTTTTAATTATGGATACATTCTGACATTGTACTGTGACACATTATTTTGAGCGATATATATATGATTTTTGGCGGCTTCTATATGATATGCAGTTCTATTTTATGATGATGCATTGTTTCGATATGATTATGTTTCCTAGATGATGTATGTACATGTGTTATGAATGAATGTTTCTACATGTAATGATTTTATGCAGTTTATGATGTTATGATGATTCTATATGATGATGGATGTAATGTTCTATATATGATGTTATTTATATGTGATGGAATGCCTATTATGCCATGATTTCGTAAATATGTAATGAAGATATTAATGCAATTTAACTAGATGAAATGTTTATAAATGTATGCATATGCAGATTATCTAGTGTTTTTGGTGTGTCATAGGACTTAATCATTATGTTGGAAAACAGAAATGTTAGCATGGATGATTTCAGAATGTTAGTAAGAAATAACGAAGGTGGTTGATTGAAAAACATATGATCTTAGATATTTTTCCATATATGTTATGTTTGCTTCTTTTTTTATCATCATTGGGCAGGACATGACACAAATGGATAGTACACACCATGATATGAGATAGACCATAGTGTACAAAGTCATCCACTTGTGAAAAACAGACAATCGTAGACAAGGAGTGGGTATGTGCAGGATCATCATGGAAAAAACACGCCCTTAAGTGGCAATAAAATTCAAAAAATCAGAGTTAGGCAACTTGACATAGAAATTTGAATAAGTTATCTTTATTATTTTAAAAATATGTAAGAATATAATCTGTAGAAAATTGAATTTAGTTTCTAAACTACTAGGTTTATTTAAAAATTAAATTAATTTATTTGGTGAAAATTTGAAATTTCAATGCAGTAGTACTTAAATTTCAGGGAAAAAATAAGAAGTAGGTGTCTGTCTGACCACCCTAACAACAATAAAATGATAATATTTTTTTATAATATTTTAGATATAAGTAGGGGACTCATGTCCCGATGTGATGCATATTTTTTTGTAATTTTTCTCCAAGTAAATAATTAATTATGATTTTTTTTATTATAAATTTTAAAAAATATAAAAACTCGTCTATCTAACCACCTTAACTTGGTCACAACTTGATGAAATTCATTTTTTCTTTTTTTTAATCCCATAGTATGCAAAGCATAGAATGTGATGCATGTTTTAGATTCAAAAAATGTTATACCCTTTGAAATTTATAGAATTTTTTCAATCAGCCAATCAATCAAGACTTTAGTCGTAATTCAAATAGAAAATGAGTAATAATTATTTATTAAATTCAAAGTAAAGCATAATTTATATTGGTGGAAATCTGAGATTCTCCTTTAAAAACCCTTTTCGTTTCATAAATTTTGGGTGAAAAACAGTTGTCAGCCACATGGGCCATCATATCACTTAGATATCGCCACTTTTTGGCCCATCATGATCCTGCACATACCCAAGTGCCTTAACTCATACTAAGGGCAAGATTGCCCTAGTCATTTTGTCTTGACAAACCACAAACAACAAATAAATAAAAGATGAGTCATGAGACGTCATTGCTCCTCTAAATCCTTGATAGGACATCCTTGAGGAAACTAGTAAAATGACTCAAAAACCAAAGTTAAAAAGACAGTTGACAGATAGCAGCCAAAGAAAAATATTCCTGAGACATCCTTGCTTCTCTAAATCCTTCAAGGGACATCCTTGAGAAAGCTAGTAACCGAACTTATTCACAAATCGATAGAAAGATAAGGCAAAATAAGATATAAAGTCATAAATCCAAATAAAAGTATTCACCAAAACTTGATCTTGTGGGATTGTTTAATTGTTTGATGTTTGACAAAGCCTAATGTGAGGAATGACACATACTACATAAGACATTGAGTCTGGTTTTGACTTGGTGACTATCTATATAAGGCATGACAAAGCCTGGTTTCAGAAAAAAACATGTGTCGTATAAGACGTTGGAGCCTAATGACGTTGATGCGACAAACTACATGAGGCTATGACAATTTGACAACATCTGTTGACTAGAAAGACATATCTTGCTAAGACATAGGTTGATCACTTTGACAATGTGTTTGATATTGACTTGATGATTGTTTTGAGATGTTTTGCCTTGTTGATGCATGACTTTTTTTGATTCCTTGACTGATAAAAAGTGTTTTTGTGTATTGACCGTGTATGACTTGAGATGATACCATAAAGGACTGACCTAATGCGGCCTCAAAGACTCATCGATTGATTAGCCTTTCCTATGTAGTACACACAAAGACCTCATAGTGCGACACAACTTTAACTGACATAGCTGACTGAAGATATGTATTTAAGCTGATGATATGGAACGTGTGTGATAGTGAATGTGAATGTGATAAACCCTATTGGACTGACCTAGTGCGGTCTCGGGAGCTCATCAATAGATTAGCCTTTCCTACGTTGTACACGCAAAGACCTCGTAGTTCCAAACGACCAATGACTTTGAATGTACAGAGAGTCATGATTTTAAATGTGTGTGATATATGAAAAACCTAGACAGATAGACCTAATTCCTCGAGGGCACATTGATTGATGGCCTTGCCTACGTCCTAGTCACAGAGGCAACATAGTTTGACTATGTCTACAACTAACTTAACATGACTGACTTGACTTTATTTTTGGTATTTTCTGACATGTTTCCATTTTTTTGGATTTTTGAAGTTTTCTATTGGTTTTTAGGGATTTTCAAGACATTTTCGATGGTGTAATGCTATGTACAAGGTCCTCATGGCACAAAACAAGGATTTTCCCCCAGTCAGGAATAAGACTTGCGAGATGAAGAGGGGAATGTGATGGAATGGACTTGATGTGAATCATTTCAAGCAATGGTGAAAAAGTCTTGATTGGAATGATGGTAGACAAAAGAGCGAGTTGGACTACACATGGCACCTGTTTGCCAGGTTTTCACCATGGTACTTATCCATAGCACCACTGAAGTGGTTTTCACTATTGGATAGATTATTTCTCTTTACTATTCTGTTGATTTTCCAATTTTTTTGGTGTTACAAAGATGCCTGTTTGCTAGGTTTTCATCAAGGTAACCATTTTTTTGTTTTCTCTTTTTTTTTTGTATTTTCTAGATTAAGACACAAATTATTAGAAGCTATGCATAGAACCTCTTCAGATGAATGTTATTGATTGGTGACAAAAGTGGCTCTCCTTCAAGGGTAGAGAGTTGGTACGCTCCTGATCCAAAAGCTTATGTGACAATATAAGGCCCTAACCAATTAGGTTCAAACTTACCTAGCTTTTCTCGTTCAGCTTGATTCTTGGGATTCTCCATTAAAATCAGATCACCAATGTCAAAGTGTCTATTTAGAACCTTCCTATTATAGCTACGACGAAGACGATTCTGATATGCTTGCAAATGGTCTAGTGATTTTTGTCTTCGTTCATCCAGTAATTCTAGCTCTTGTAATCTAGATACACGGTATTCTTCATCGTCAATGTGACCTTTCAAGGATACCCTCAAGGAAGGAATTTCAACCTCAATAGGTAAGATAGCTTCAGATCCGAATACTAGGGAGTATGGAGTGGTTCCAGTGGGAGTACGAATGCTTGTGTGGTAAGCCCATAAGGCAGGATTAAGTTGTAGGTTTCAGTCATGACTAACATCATTGACAGTCTTATTTAAGATTCTAACAATGGTTTTATTAGATGCCTCAGCTTTTCCATTACCTTGTGGGTAATACAGGGTGGAAAAATGATGTTTGATATGGAACTCTTCACATAGATGGTGTACTTCTTGGTTTTTGAATGGGCGGCCATTGTCTGTGATTATGGATTGGGGTACACCATACCGAAAAATGATATAGTTTAGGATAAACTTGGATATTTGTGTGTCAGTGATGTAGGTCATGGGAATAGCTTCAATCCATTTGGTGAAGTATTTGGTGGCGGTTATGATGAATTTGTGGCCATTAGATGATGGAGGGTGTATCTTACCTATGAGGTCAAGTCCCCATTGGGAAAAAGGCCATGGTGATGTAATCAGATGAAGCTCCTGTGCTGGTGCTCTTATCAAATCTCTATGTATCTGATACTATCTATATTTCTTTACAAAGATATACGAGTCTTTTTCCATTGTAGGCCAATAATAATCTAGTCTCATAATCTTATGGGCTAAAGTAGGACCACTCGAATGGGATCCGCATATACCCTTGTGCACCGCTCGCAAAGTTGTTTGTGCTTATTCAACATTGAGACATCTCATTAGGGTGTTATCTAAGGTATGTCTATATAGGGTATCTCCGATGATGGTGTATTTAGCTGACTTACAGATAAAGGTTCGGCGTTGATTATTTGACAGGTCTAATGGTAAGGTTTGGTCATTTAGATAGTCGAATACGCCTTTGTACCAAGGGGAAGTAGGACCAAAAATCGTACACACCATCACAAAATCGAGGATATCATAGGCGGGGACCAACAACTGTTCAACCAAAAACTTAAACTTAGGCACGTTGCTCGAAATATCTAATAAGGAACCCACAACTGCCATAGCATCTGCAACCCTGTTCTGAATACATGGTATTTGTTGAAAGGTAATGTCATCAAAGTAATACTTGAAATTGTCAGCCATGTGCTTGTAGGGGGAAAGTTTCTCATCCTTAGTCTCATAATCATCATTTAATTGCCAGACTACAAGTTGAGAATCGCCAAAAACATGTAGACTCTTAATTTTCCACTGGGCTGCCATTCTTAATCCTGTCACTAAGGCTTCATACTCTGCTATGTTGTTGGTGCAAGGGATAGTAATCCTAAATGATTTAGGAATAGTATCACCCTGAGGTGTAACAAACAAGATACCTGCTCCTGAACCACGATTTGTATGTGATTTGTCAAAGTATAATTTCCATTCGGTTCTAATGTCAACTGTGAAGATAAATTCATCGAGAAAATCCGCCATTAAAGGATGGTCTACCTTCATGCGTGCATCTGCTAACTGATTTGCAATCACCTATCCTTTTATAGCCTTCCTCTCTACATATTGGATGTCATACTCGCTAAGTATCATAACCCATTTAGCCAATCGACCTGTTAATGTTGCTTTACTTAGGAGATATTTGAGGGGATCAATCTTTGCAACCAACATTGTTTGGCGATTTAGCATATAGTGCCAAAGTTTTTGAGTAGCAAAAACTAGCACAAGACAGGCACGTTCTATGTTGCTGTAATTTAATTCATATCCCACCAAGGTACGACTGATGTAGTACACTGCTCTTTCATGACCTTGATCATCGTTTTGTGTGAGAAGAGCTCCTAATGCTAACTAAGTTGCTGAAATGTATAATATCAATGGTTTTCCATCTGTAGGTGGCATTAAGATAGGTGGAGTGAGAAAATAATCCTTGATTTGTTGGAAAGCTTCTTGACATTTAGGTGTCCACACAAATGGTACTCCTTTCTTGAGTAAATGTTGAAATGGGTGTATTTTGTCTGCCAATTATACAATGAAACGCCTGATGGACTATAATCTTCCTTGTAGTGTTCTTAGTTGACCAATGCTGACTGGAGGAGGCATTTATATGATAGCTCTTACCTTCTCTGGATCTACTTCAATGCCTCTTCTAGAAATTATATACCCTAGAAGTTTCCCTAATTTCACTCCAAAGACACATTTCTTCAGATTTAGCCTGATGTTGTAATTCTCTAGCCTATGGAATATCTTGTCTAGAACCTTCAAATGATCCGCCCTTGTATTTGATTTAGCTATAATGTCATCTACATAATCTTCCATGAGAGTATGTACAAAGTCATGGAAAATCATAGTCATTGCCCGTTGATAGGTAGCTCTTGCATTCTTAAGCCCAAAAGGCATAACATTCCAATAGTATCCCCATGGACACATGAAATTCATCTTGTGTTGGTCTTCAGCTATCATTTTGATTTGGTTATATCTAGAGAAACCATCCATGAGGGATAGCATCTCGTATCCTGCTGTAAGATCTACTATCATGTCTATGTTCAGAAAAGGGAAGTCATCCTTAGAACATGCCTTGTTGATGTCTCTAAAGTCTGTGCAAATGTAGATGCCCCTAGTTGGTTTAGTCACTGGTACAAGATTTGAAATCCAATCTGCATAGTCTATGGTTCTTATAAATCTGACATCCAAGAGTTTCTTAAGTTCTGCTTTGACCAGGAGAGCAATATGTGGATGCATTTTCCTTAACTTTTGTTTGACTGGCTTAATACCTAGCTGTAATGGTAGATGGTGCAATATTAGGTCTCGATCTAGCCCAGGCATATCATTGTATGACCATGCAAATTTTATTTGTCTCTTTGCGAAGAAGTTCTTAAACTTAGGTTGTTTTGTCTGCGTCAATGATGCTGCAAAGTATATGTTATGAGGGTTTTCTTGTGTATTTATATTGAATTCAATAGACTCTTCTACTAGCATCGGTGAATTTTCCTGTTTAACGGGGAGAATATTTAAACCTCTATCCTTGGGTTCCTCGAAGAGGTTTTCACCCTCGGATACATCCTTTATTTTGGTTGTTTCTTCGTCCAAAGGCGCCTTTCGGTTTTCACCTAAGGACTAATCATTTTTCTCATTTTCATATTTTTTCTTTTTATTTTCATTTTTGCGACTAGAGGTGTAAATAGACTCCCCAAAATATGCTTTGTCATCCAAGTCTATGGTAAAACCAATTTTATGATCCCCTCTATGAATGCCTTCTCGAAGTCCCATGAACTCAGCTATTGCTTCATCATTCTTGAATGTGTCTATGATGGGTGTACCTTATTGATCCCAGTCGACAAGTTCAGGATATATGAGAGGCATGTCATCATCGGAGTTATCAAAGGTGGAAGCTAACAAGTTGAATATAGAGTGGTTGACATGGTCACAAAATTTTTGGACTAACTCCTTATTCTTTTTCCTATGGGTAGGTAAACTTTGATGTGGGACTATTGTAAGGGCTAAGTCACTAGAAAATGGCTTGTCAGGTGCCCAAGATGCATGTTCAAGGGTTTCCCAATAATAGTGCTTATGCCATTCTTCTTTGGAAAAGTGCTTCCTATGATGGGGACTAGATGGTTTTGGTAGGGGTTTTATCATTAGGTCCAATTCTCCAAATAGATTATCTATCTTCATGGTACTGGTAGAGGAAAGGGAATCCCATTCACAATCGCTTGAGTCGGGAGATTCATCATAAAATAGGGGAAGTGGTTCGGGAGATATCTCGATGTCTGCACAAGCACTAAATTCCTCTTGAAATGGTGACGAAGTACTAGGAAAGACAATTCTAAGAGATTCAAACCCTAGACCTAGGTATTTCGGTCGTGATGAGACAATGATCGGTTTCGTCCTTCCATTTTGATGTAGTCCTAACCCACTATGCCCTTCATAGCCTTCACTTTGCATTATCTTAAAGCCTTTTCCATATTGATTTTTAGCTATTTGAATAGATGGTGAGGGGTATTCATTGTCTTCCTGGTACAACCAGGAGGTAATATCACCTTGATCCACAATTTCTTCACTTAACTCTCCCCATTTTGTTAATGTCATTGTAGGGGGAAAATGAAATGTGACTACAGATTGTCTTCTATCCGGCATGGGTAGACCATATGCCTTAGGTGGAATCAGCTGACTGACACAATAGGATTCCTTCATGTAATATTCTCCACAGCCCTTGTCTTGGATCTCGACCTTAGGAGTGGATGATGGTGGTTTGAATGAAATTGACTTGGTAAGATGTGATGGATAAATGCATAGGGATAAAGTGGATGATGAAGCTTCTTGGTTAACTGGTACCTGTTGTTGTAGAATTTCCCTTAGGCTTGTACAATATTGAAAAGGATTTGTATCACCATCAATCATGATCTCAGTGCCATTATACAGGAATTTAAGACACTGGTGATATGTTGAAGGTACAACTTTCATTGCATGTATCCAAGTTCTACCTAATAACAGGTTATACAAAAGGGTGAGATCAAAGACTTGGAAGTTGGTGTTCATAATTGTTGGGCCAATTCTGATAGGGAGTGTGACAACTCCTTTGGATGATCTTTCCTCATCATCATAAGCCTTGATGACTATACTCTTAGAGGTCTCTATGCATTCTTATGAGAATCCTAATTCCTTAACCAATTTTAGGGTACACAGGTTTAAACGTGCTCCTTCGTCTACCAAGACTCGTCTGACTTTGGTTTGATGGACTAAGACTTCAAGATGTAACAGGTCATTATGATCAGACTTTTTAGTTGAGTAATCTTGTTGGGAAAATGTGGCATGATGAGAGTTGGTTAAATATCCCACCATTTCTTTGAAACGATTGGCATCTAAGTCTGTAGGAATAGTCGTGTTTTGTAAAGCTTTGTCGAGAATGGCTCGATGCTCAGGTGATAAAGTCAACAGTTCCAAAATGGATATCTCTGCGGGGGTTTTGATCACCTGATCAAGGAGATTGTACTTAGACTTGGAAGACTATGTAGGTGGCTCAGAAGAAGGACTTGGATTAGTTATCTTTGTTTTGCATGTGTTTATAGAGCATTTAGGATGCTTCTCAATGACGATGGTATGGACGTTTTCATTTGCAGCTCGGAGGTGATTTATGATCTTTCCTTTACCATAGTCATACTTGGTATTGGCATAATTGGCTGATGGAGTATTCTTGGTTCCTGAATTGGAGGCCTTTCCTTTCATGTAGTCATGTAATGGGTTTGTGAAGACCTTATGATCACTGTTCTTGGTATTTTTTTTCCCATTGACCTCTATGGTTTCGTTTTCAACAAAGTCTTGTATAATATTCTTCAGTTGTCGACATTGTTGTAGGTTATGTCCTTTTGTTCGATGATAGTCACAATAGGCGTTATCATCCCACCATGAAGGTTTAAACTATCCAAGATCATACTCTCTTGGTTCCAAAGGTTTAATGAGATTATTTTTAATCAACTCTTTGAAAATTGTCTCGATTGGTTGCCCTAAAGGGGTAAATTCATGTGTAGGAAATCTCCTTTGTGGTCATTGTTGCTATGAATTTTGGACATAATTAGTTGTTTGATTTGGACTATTTGTCATGTCTTGATTGGGGTTGTAACCTCTAAGTGTGATAACTGGTCCCATATGTATGGTTTTAGCATCAACAATGCCATCATTTGTAACATTTTTTTTTCTAGACCGGAATTTATTTCTATCATTGGGAACGTTTTGATGTTGAACGACTGGGTTTCTGCCTGGTACTTTAATTTCTCCTTTGTCAATAAGGCCTTTTGCAAGGATGATGCCCTTTTGTACCAAGTCTAGGAATGAAGTACAACAATGTACCCTTAAGTCACCTCTCAGTTTTGGATTGATGTTTTCACGAAATATCGTGACCTTTTTCTTTTTTGGTATTTCAACTAGACATCTGCTAGCTAGACTTCTCCATCTCTAGAAGAAAGTGGTGAAATTTTCATCATCTTCTTGTGTTGTGGGGCACGAGGTAGCTATTGTTACTTCATTGTCTATGTTAAAGGCAAAGTGTTCGACAAACTTCTCAGCTAATTCAGCCCAGGATCGTATGCCATATGGTAATTTAGAGAGCCATTCCAATGCTATCTCGATAAGGGTTCGTGGAAATAGTCTCATCAAGTATGTAGGGTCATATGATATGTCCATGCATGTCATTGATAATTCTCTAATGTGTTCTAAAGGATTCTTCCTCCCATTATACTTAGGTAAATTTGGTATAATGTACCCATGGGGAAGGGTGTCATGTAAAGCGCTTTATCGAAAGGACATGGACCAGGGATAACTTTAAGAACCCCCCCCCTCAGCAAAGGTGTAAAATCCTGGTGAATCTTCCCTTTTATTTGAAAAAATTATTAATTTTCGTTGGTGAATCTTATGCACATTATTCAAAAATTTGTAAAATCCTGGTGAATCTTAATGAATAATTGGTAAAAAAAAATAATCACACTGGCGAATCCTAGTGAATAATCAGTAAAATGATTAATTACAATGGTGAATCTCTCCTTTAAAAATTTGCATAGTTGGTCGATGCAGTTCCTCCATATTTTTTTTGTTTTTTTTAATATTGAAGTAGGGGCCCGAGGGCGGCAGCCACCGGTGGGGTCAAGGGGCAGCGCCCCTTGCAGGGGTAAAGGGGGAAACGCCCCCTCGCAGAGTCTAGGGACTGCGACACACGGATGAAGTGTTTTTAAAAAAATTCACCTGAAAATTAAGACTAAATGAAACTTGAAAATTCTACCATCGATTAGCTTTTAAATCAGACAGCTGCAATGCAAGTTCATTCCATGAGTGAATATCAACATGAGTGAACATCATCGGTGAGACACTTAGGTATGTCCTGTCGATACAATGATTTATATGCACTTAGTGAATTCTGTGAATTTATATGCACGTGCCTTTTAAAAAGGTTGTTGAGTCCCGAAATTTGTTTTGGGCCACATGATCAAATCTAATCGTGTGGCCCAAAAGAAATTTCGGGCCTCAACAACCTTTTTAAAAGGAACGTGCAAATAAAGTCACGGAATTCACTTGCAGACATTCGATTAAAAAGATAATCGATGGCAATAAATAATAAATCTATTTAAGGATAAAATATCCCTAAAATAAAATGGTAAACTATTATTAGTGGCGATATTTCCCAAAAATTAATTGTAAGAATATAAAATTACTGGCGAATATAAGTAATATTTGTATTTACAGTATAAACTACTGGCGAATCAGTTTCGATGACGCGTCGTTAAAAAATAAATGCATTGGCGAATTAATCGAAAAAAATTTCTTTTTTTGTAAAAACCTGGCGATTCGGCATCCTTTCTAGCTTGTATTATTCACCATTTTTGGAGGTCCCGATTTCAAATATTCGCCAATTGGCGAAGATTCGCCACTAAAGTTTTCCCTGACATGGACATAGATCTTGCGTTGAGATAGTTCATTTTTCGAACATAGACATGTTGTCCATCTGTTGTTGAAGCATTTGCATTTGGTTTTGGAGAACATCTACTTGTGTCAAGGACATGTTGTTTGCCTTGCTTGGATCAATGTAGGTGTTTTGAAATGTTGTGTTTTGTGATGGGTTATGATTTGGCGAGGGAATATATCTTGTTAGAATGTTCTGATTCGAATTGGGGGTATTTCTTGTCTGAATATTCTGATTTGGTATATGAATCTTCCTTGTCTGAATGTTATGATTTGGAATGGGAATATTTCCTGTCTGAATGTTTTGATTTGGATTGGGAATATTTCCTGTCTGAATGTTCTGATTTGGATTGGGAATATTTCTTGTCAGAATGTTCTGATTTGGTATAGGAATATTCATGCCAACTTTGGATCTCTTACTAGTAGTGTTGGTACCAAAGGGGTTTGATGAAGTTGCTCCCACAGTAAATTGTAAACCTTGTGTTAGGTTGAAAGGGATTGTACTTACAATTGATGATGTTTGAGTTGGTATGCCAGTTGATATTGTTGTGGTAATTTGGGGAATAGAAACACTTGATGTCATAGTTTGCGTTGGTTGAGTAGATGGTGTTTTCAAAGTATGAATATCAAATCTTGGTGGTAGTGTGGCACCTTCTACTAGCAACTTAGCTAGATATCATTGGGGATCTTTTGCCAAACACTCATCCATAAAGGATGCAAATTCTGGATCTTGTACGGCGACGTCTATGTCTTCAATATAAATTTGTCCATGTGTGTCTCTAGTGACGTGTTTTTCAAGCAAAGGTTTGTGTGGTCTCTCTTTCCCTGATGGTGGATTTCCAAAAGGATTGAAAAATTCGTTAGGGTACGACATTTCTTTTTGTTTCTTTTTAGACCTTGTTTCAAGCATGAAAATTTTCTCAAAATGGGGTAATGCAGACTATGTCTAAAAAAACCGATATGTCCTATTTCTATGTTTTTTGGATTTTTTGACAATAGAGGATGTTGCTAAATATTTATAAAATGACGTATACTAAGATGATGTATGGTAGGACTAACAATATGCAAAATCTCAAGTAGACTATGATGGTAAATGATTCTAAAATGGGTATAACCTACCACCTATGGAATAAATGCATGCAATGATTTGAATTCACTAAGGAACCTGATTGTAGGACAAAGACAATTGACAAGGTGAATTTCCCAAACTAGATTGTTGAGCCGGAAAGATTCACAAATAGGACCAAAGCGACTAGGTTCAATGATGAGGATAAATCATAACATGAATGCATCCAATGACGCGGAAAGTTATTCTATTCTACGATATGCACTTTCCTAGGAAGTATCTAAATGCATGCAACTTAGGATGACTATGACTAGGACATATATGACACCTAAAAATGCAAGGTTTTGAGAAAAGTTTTTTCAGTTTTTGTCCAAGGTTGATCTTTTAGAAACAGAATTGGAAAAAGACCATAATGTTTCAAACTTAGTTTGCAATTTCTCGAAGTTTTCTATTTGATAGTCAAAAAATGGTTCACATATCAGATGCATTGATTTGTTTGACAGATGCGGATTCTCATGCGCATGCGGTGATTTGACTAAACCTAGTTTCGAATGTTGATAGGCAGTTGTGACTTTTGGACAGATGTGGTTTACTGTATGAAAGATGCGACTCAAAATATGGACTCTGTGAACCTAAACTTGTTGACAGACACATGCGGCTTTTCTATTGACAGATGTGGCTTGCTTATACACATGCGACTCAAATTTTGATAGTTGCGGCTCAGAATATTTAAACTATGAAACTAAACTTTTTGATAGACAAATGCAATGTTTGACCTAACAATTGTGACTCGCTAAGACAGATGCGGTGTTAAAAATGATAATTGTGACTCAATTTGATAGTTGCATTTTTCTAAAGATTGTGTTCCGACTGACTCCGTTTGTTGATCAAGTTTTTTGACGAATACAACAAAAACAAGCACAAAATTCAATGTGTTTTCAGTTTTGTAGTGATAGATTTTTTAAAACTAGAGTACAATTCCACGCTAGGCATTTTGGACAATACTTGCTGAGCTCTTACTTGGATAAATCCAGCTACGCATATTCAAGGCGGATGACTAGTAGCTTGACCCCACTGGCTCCCCTCCACGACACTCACTTATATGGGGCAACCAAGCTACTGTACCCATGAAACTCCCATGGCATACATCTCATCTCCACACATGAATCGTAAATATGTAAGACGGCTTCATAGGTCCAAACCTGCTGCACCAGCAAATAGATAGGATTTTGGAGAAAATACAAAATGGTTTTTAGTAAGGGCATTTCATTCGTGGGGCACCATCTAGTACGGCGGGAGACCATTTTTTCCCTTTTCATTGGAATAGTGAGTGTGATTTCTAGGGTTTCTCCCAAAAATCCATTTTTATAAACCGGGTGGAAGTCGCTGGCTAAAGCGTGTTACCGGTCTGAGTCATCTTGGGGTGACTACTTTTTCCCACCAAGATAGGCCCAAGTTCTAGAGTCAGTAATCGTTTCTCTTACACCTAGGATTGCACGAATGCGCAAGGGGAGAGGATACTTCGATATACCAAATCGTAAAGGGTTAAAAAATGTGCTTTTGCACCAGACAAAGAAAACACTGATTCTTTTTAATCCAAATGACAATTATTTATCTACCAAACAAAAATATTTTCAAATAAAATTAACAAAGTCATTAGGTCTTGCATGCAAACTGATCAGTGGTTCATTTTTTGTGTCTTCGGGTTTCGTCCTACAGAAAATATTGTTTTTGGTTTTTATTTGGTTTTCTATTCTTCGTCCTACAAAAACTAAGCTACTCCCCCTTAACACAACTACAAACAAAGATTAGCGAAAAAACAAAATAACACGAAAAATGAAAAAAAAGAAAACGCAAATGTACGGAAGTTAATAAAAAAGTGAAAAATCTATTACCAAGAAGATGCGGCTTTTCAAGCCACAGATGCGGTGCGATGTTGACAGGTGGATGCGGTTCGTGTTGACAGTTGGGCGCGATGCAAAATGTTGACAGTTGGATGTGGTTCAAGATGTCGCAGATTGGGTGCAGGATGTTAGATGCGTCGCAGGATGTACCAGATGTGGCTCACGAATACGGATGTGTCATTTATTTGAGCGGATGCGATGTGTCGTACGATTCTTGCAAAATAAAGAAAATGGAAAAACAAAAAGATGTTGCGCGAATTTGAAGCGTGTTCACATCGGGTTCACCAAATGTAACATAGATTTTCTGGGGATTAATTTTATTAGCTGCATAGATTAAAACAATCAACTCTAATCTAATGAATAATCTAAATCAAACAACAAAGATCGAAGTAAATGAACATAAAACAAACTAAATAAACAATTGAAAAGATCTCACCGAATATGCGTCCACTTCTTTGAATTATCTCGATTGCCCTTCTCCATTTTGTTGTATCAGTATTCTTTCCCTCAGATTTTCAGTATTGGTGCAAGCATAACCTTGTTGAATTTCTAAGCAAAATATCGAAGATTAAGTTTCTTCTCAAAAATATTGATTTCGGGAGGAGGAATAATGATAATGACAAGCCATTTTATATATTTTGGATTTTCGAACGATCGACAGACGAGATTGATGAATGTCATCGATGTGAGTTCTGTGTCAGATAGAAGATGAGTTAGAAAAGTCTGCAAGATAAAGATTAAATTAGAATGATAACTTAATCTTGTGTCAAGATTGTTCGAAAATAGAAAGAACATGAGTTCCAGATTAAATAAACAATTTAATCTTCAGTTAAGAGTCTTCGAAAATAGAAGAAATAGACTTTGAATGCCAAAGACAAATTTAGAACTCGAAGAATAATTCATTCGAATGCATACATAAATTAATTAATTAAATAAAGATATTTAATTAATAAACACATTCATGCATATGAGTTAGAACTAGTTAACTGACTAGTTATGATAGAGAGTCCTCTCGTAGAGACGATCAGATATCGAATCCGGAGATAACTGACGGATTTAAAATGGATCTCGAGTCAGAAGGTGAGTGAATGATTAGTCAACTGAATGATAGAAGAATGTGACATAAATAATTAAATAATGAATTAAATGTTAATTTAATTCAACATTCAAAAATGAAAGATTTAATTAAATAAATAATGTAATTTATTTAATTGACTGTTTAAAAGGTTAAATTGAATAATTAAATAATTAATATTTAATTATAGTTGAAAAGGTTAAATTGGGTAAATAAATAATAAATATTTAATTATAGATAAAGGAGGTTTAATTAAATAATAAATATTTAATTATAGAAAGAAGAATTAATTAGTTAGCGACAGAATTAAATAAACATGACTTATTTAATTAATCAAAGTTGAATAAATGAATTAATGAATTGCTGAATTAATTAAAAGGGGTATTTGATTAATAGAGGAAATATGTATTAGAAAGGTAATTAAATAATTAACATTATTTAATCATGACCATGGATAATAGAAAATTATGTCGAAAGTGGTACTCGCAGGCCTAGACCAATTTTCGGTGTCTACAAGTTCATTCCATGGAACTCTCTTGAGAATAAAGAGACTCATGAGAAGTGAACCCCCCTTCCCTACAGTCAAATCATGTTATCAATTTGATGTCTCTCATTAGGAAACTCACATAATTCAAGGTTCTAATAGATGATGAGGATGCTAAGACTATTTTAATAAATAGTTTTCCTTCAAAATATAATAATCTTATTTTTACACTTAGTCAAGTAACTTCTCAAACAATAGAAGATATGGTTTCAACCTTTTTGGTATAAAATAAAATAACAAATTCAAAATATTCAAAATATTCAAAATTGAATTTTTATCACATCCTCGTTAGTTGTCTCCATGGTGGATATTAGAGAGCAAAGAAATAATAGAAACAAATAAGTGGAACAAGATAGTCAATTCCCAATTAATGAGGCATGGGCTACAATACGGGCTTGTTGTGAAAGCATTAAACTCAAGAGGACAAGAGGAATGGGGAAATTCAAAGAAGGATGGAGGCAACATGTATAGTGAGGCATGGCACCCTTTACCTCCCCCATATTTCCATCTGATATTCCATGTGAAAGGGTAAGTGAGGGTAAGTAGTGTGGAAAAAAGAGGCACATAATAAATTTTAAACCCTGTGACCCCTCATTCTATAAATTCAAGGTTTGCCTTTGGGAGAAAAATACAGTGAGAAAATGAAAGGTAGATATAATGTAATGTTGGACAAAAAATTTAAGAGTACAAGATTGATTGGGGAAGAAAACATGAAGAAGAAGAAGAAGAAGGGATTGATGTTGATTGTTTGGGAAAACACACACACATTTAGACAAAATATAGAGAGAGATGGAGTAAGGGGAAGGATAAAGGATCAAGGGACATGAAGAGAGGGAAGGAGAAATCACATGGAGGAGGAAGGTAAAGTAAGGTGTGAGAGGAAGAATTCAAACATAAGATGTTATCAAATTTATCTATGGTGTGGAGCACAAGAAGGAATGAAGAGAAAGGAGTTTCTAGAAAATGAAGGAAAATGGTAGGTCAAACAAAAGAAAATACAAAATAAAGGAAGATAAGAGTGTGAGGAAGAGAGAAAAAAATATGATGAAGAAATAATTCAACTCAATGTGGAGAAAAGCTAGAAAGAAATACAAAAAAAAACAAAATTGTTGAGAAGGCTTTAGGAACTTTCAAGTAAATGCAACTAGCAGGTAAACTCCACAAACATTGCTAATATTCCCCATGACTATGGTCAAATGGGAGATTCTAGAATGGTTTGTGGAAAACCAACAACATGGCAGGAATGTCAAAGCTTTGTAATAGCAAATCAAGTAGTAAGGAGAAAGACAAAAAACAAGAGAAATGAAAGGAAGGCAACTCGAATGGTGAGAGGGATGGAGGGGAGCACGAAGATATATGTTCCATGAGAAAACCTATGGTATCATCTATGATGGAGATGACTATGATAAGAGGCCAATGGGGAGCTAGCTGAGTAGATTTTTGTGTCTGCATAAAAAAAAATTCAATATTTCCTAGATCTGAGTACCCTCCTTCAACTCTTCTTTTCTAAGATAGTATTTAATTCATTTGGGTTTTATTCTATTAAATATTAGATCATTTATCTATTTATCGGGTATGTCCTACATATCTTTATGACATTCTCTCAAAATTTTAGGTTCCTTGTATAAGCATAGATATTTCCATTAATAAGGAATCTTTGAGAATTTTAGCTTAGTTGTGTTGGATGTTGTGGTTGCATTGCAGATATGTGGTTGTCATTGATGTCAACACTATTAGCATTGGTGATTCTGAAGGCTGTATATGTTGAAGATATTGAGAAAATTGTAATAAATATATTGCAGGCAACCAATGAAGCTGAGAAGGTCAGAGTGATGAAATGTTTTGTATATTGATTTTTTCAGGTGTCATGCATTAAAGGGTTTGTTGCTAAGCCTATCTAGTATGTTGTCCAAAAATTTTAGTGGTACGCATCATGAATTGAGGAAGTTATGAATTTTGGTGTTCCTACAGTCATTCTATTACTGTAGTAGTTGTTCTTGGAAGAAGAAGATGGAATTCTGGCAATTCCAGGTTCCTGCGATGTTTATGGATGTTTCTAGATCATGTTCTATCAGTGTGGTACGTCTGCATTGATCGACGTGTTCATGGTTGAAGATCTTTCCTCGTGTGTTTAAGGTTTTCATGTTCTTGGCCGACATGATGGTGGTAGCGTGTTGCAAATCCTTATGGATTAATTTCTTGTTGGTTGGCATGTTCGAGGATATTGATTTGGGTCCTCACTATGTTGTGACCGACACATTAAGATCTATTCATGTATTAAGGCTGACAATTGTAATTCATTTATTATTTGTGGCCCATGGAGTTGTTGATGTAAATCCCTGTAGCAGATATATAAGAGCGATCGGTTTTCACATTTTAATGTATGCTCAAGTTTGCTCAGTGTATGTATGTGAAATATATGTGCGAATAAAGATCAAATCATTCAAGTGTAGAGTAGAGTGTGATGAATTTTGAGCAGAGTGTAGAAGTTTTTATGTGCCTAACCTGAATTATAATCAAGCTTTTGGAGAAGCTAATTTATCAGTTCATCCCACTCAAATGGTTTTAATTTGATTATCTTATGTAAGGAAGTGAGCCTTCCTTTGAGCAGTGAGCTCTAGGCAGTGTGTCTGAATGCAAGTGCATTCCCTATTCATTTTTCATTATACTTTTAATAGGGTATAATTGTGGATTAACCTCCACCGTGGTTTTTTTTCCCTTAACAGGGTTTCCATGCAAAAATCTTGGTGTTATGTGTTTCTTATGTGTTGCTTAATTCTTTCTTTCATTGTTAATCATCAGATCTGGAATTAAAGGTTAATGATTTTTTATTAAGTTGTAAATTCTGTGACAACTGATTCACCCCCCTCTTAGTTGTCTCTTCTTTTTTTGCCAACAATTGGTATCACAGTGGGTTCCTCTGAAAGAAAAGCTTAACAACTTGAGGTGATTCGAGATAGCATCTTACAAGAAGGATAGTCCTAGATTCGATAGAACAAACTACTCTTTATGGAAGGTCAGGATGGAATTCCATTTGAGGTGCATTGGTGAGCCTTTCTGGAAGATTACAAATAATGCATATCCTATTCCTCAGAATGCTCCATCTACTACTGATGAGATCAAAGAAGCTGAAACAAATACTAGGTCTATTGAAGCATTGGTGAGTGCTTTGACAGATTCTGAAATGACAAATGTGATAGGTCTGAAGACTACACATAAGATCTAGAAAAAATTGGAAACATTGTATGAAGGAGATCCACTAGTAAAATTTTCTATTCTATAGAGTCTAAAAGGAAAGTGGGAGGACATGAAGATGAGTGAATATGAGAACATCTTTTCCTTCTCTCAAAAGGTAAATGAACTGGTAATGAGCATTAGATGTGTCGGTGGAGTCTTGGAAGAAGAGATTGTGGTTAAGATACTTAGATATGTACCTCCTTCCTACAAAGAAAAAGCTCAAGATATTGATGAACTTAGGACAGTGACAAATGTGACAAGAGACATGTTGATTGGAAAAATTGTTGCCTTTGAGTTGAGTAAATTTGGCGAGTCTACTCCTAAGAATGAATTTGCATTCAAATCTACTGTATCCAGGAAAAGAAAATAAGAATATGATTCGAGAGAAAGTTCCAAGAAGACATTCAAGTATGAAGATGAGATGAAACAGATTGAAGATGAAGAAAGAGAGCTAGAAGAGCTAGAAGTATTGATTATGAAAAGAGAAGCCAGAGGACATGGTAAGTACAAAGGAAAGTTACCTATTAAATGTTTTTCTTGTAGTAAAATAGGTCATTTTGCATCAAGGTGTCCTAAAAGAACTTCTAAGTACAAACCTAAAATGACTATATTTCCAAAGAAATGCTATTATGCTGAAGAAGGTGTTACTAATGATGAATCTAATAAAGAAGTTGGAAATGAAGATGAATGGGTATTTATTGCTATCAAGGAAAATTGTCAAGTGTCCACTGAATCTACTAGTAATGTGAATGTTGAGAGAGCTCTTGCAACAAAAGTTGAAGAAAAGGATGAGTGGGTAATTGAAAGCGGATGCTCACATCATATGACAGGTGACACAAGTAATTTTGTAAGTTTGGAAAACTCTGATGGCAGTATTGTAAGATTTGGAGACAACACTTCCGGTGTGATTCATGGTAGAGGCACTATTTCTTTTGGTGGTAAAAATAATATTGATGACGTTCTTTATGTAGAAGGCTTAAAACATTACTTGTTGATTGTTGGACAGATGGTACACAAGGGATACAATCTTTAGTTCAAGGATGGTAAGTGCAAGATACTAGGAAATTCAGGAAACATAATTGCTTCAGGTACAAAGACAAGAGGTAACATTTTTCACCTAAGTGATGCTAGTGAAAGTTGCTTAATTTCTCAAATAGATATAAGCTGGTTATGGAATAGGAGGTTGTGTCATGTGAACTTTGATAACATTGTCAAAATAAATTCTTCTCAGGTAGTCAGAGCTCTTCCTAAGATAGTGAAGCCTACTAAGACTATGTGCAAGGAATGCCAGATGGGAAAGTAGACTAGAAACTCTTTTCGAAGCAAACAACATAACTCTAATGGAGTACTAGAATTGATACATATTGATCTATGTGGTCCCTCAAGAATTAGAAGTATTCAAGGTGAAAGGTACTTTATGTTGCTTATTGATGATTATTCTAGAATGATATGGGTTCTAAGAGAAAAACATGAAGCACTAGAAAAGTTCAAAAGCTTCAAATCTATGGCAGAGAATGAGACAAGTCAAAAGATCAAGTGTTTGAGGTCAGACAAAGGTGGTGAATTCACTTCCCGAGAATTCAATTCTTTCTATGAAGAGCATGGAATTCAAAGACAACTATTTGCCCCCTAGACCCCTCAACAGAATGGAGTTGTTGAAAGAAAGAACAAAACCATTCTAGACACTACCAGAACCATGATGCTAGAAGAAAATGTTCCTCATTTCTATTGGAGAGAAGTTGTAAGCACTGCTGTGTACACTATCAATTGGGTAAATGTCAATAGTAATTCTGGTAAGACCCCTTTTGAGCCATGGTTTGGTTATAAGCCTATTGTCAAGTACTTCAAAATATTTGGAAGAAAATGCTACATCAAGAGAGATGATGATATAGGAAAGTTTGATGCTGCAAGTGATGAAGGAATATTTCTAGGTTACTCTACTAAGAGAAAAGCTTACCGGTGCTTTAATAAGAGGTTGAAGAAAATGGTTGAAAGTGCAAATGTCAAAGTTGATGAAGATATTGATAGACCATCCAGGTATAGTGGATATGGTTTTGATGATCAACATGATATTACTAACAATGGAAAGAATGTTCAGACACAAAGTCAACTTCAAATTGTTCCAGTGAACCAAGGGAATCAAGAAGAAACTAGAAGAAGTACAGAAGAAAGAGCACATGAACCAGAAATCAAAGAAAGTCCTAAAGTTCCAAGGTATGTGAGGTGAAATAATTATGATAGTCAGATTATAGGATATAAGAGAAAAGGTGTGCAAACTAGAAGAAGAATCTTGGAAGAGTATTGTCTAATTTCCAAAACTAAGCCTAGCAATATCAATGAAGCATGCAAAGCTGAATATTGAATGGAAGCCATGAAAGAAGAACTAATGCAAATAGAAAAGAATGATACATGGGATCTTGTTCCTAGAACTCATAACACAAATGTAATTGGAACCAAATGGGTGTTTCAGAATAAACTGAATGAGCAAGGTGAAGTGATCAGAAACAAAGCAAGACTAGTCTGCAAAGGGTACTCACAAATGGAAGGTATTGATTTTGAAGAATTTTTTTCCCTTGTTGCTAGAATTGAAGTTGTTAGATAATTTCTTTCTTATGCTACTTTTAAGAGTTACAAATTTTATCAGATGGATGTAAAGTCAAAATTCCTAAATGGTGAACTTGAAGAAGAAGTCTATGTTGAGCAACCAGATGGATTTCAATTAACTGATGAAGAGAACATGGTATGTCAATTGAAGAAAGCTCCTAGAGCTTGGTATGCTATATTGGAAAAATATTTTTTGAAGCTTGAATTTAGTAAGGGTACTACTGAAAACAACCTATATTTCAAGTTGGATTAGGATAAAGAGCTGATAATTGAAGTCTTTGTTGATGATATTAGTTTTGAAGGTGATAATGACTTATGTATGAAGTTTTCTGATGAAATGAAAAGTGAACTTGAAATATCAATGATAGGAGAGCTAAAATTATTTTTAGGATTGCAAATCACTCAGTTAAAAGATGGAATTTTCATATCTTAGTCCAAATATGTAAAAGAGTTACTGAGAAAGTTTGGCATGGAAGATTCAAAGCCAATTGGCACACCTATGGTAACTAGATGCAAACTCACATAGAAGGATGATTATCCTAAAGCAAATCAAAAAAGATACATGTCAATGATTAGTGGATTACTATATCTGACTTAGACTAGGCCAGACATAATAAATGTTGTATGCATGGTTGGTAGATTTCAAGTTGACCCACAAGAATCACATGTGACTGTAGTAAAAAGGATTTTCAAATACTTGAAAGGAACAACTAATTTTGGATTATGGTATCCAAAGGATGATGATCTTACTTTAAATGCATTTACAAATGCTGATTGGGTAGGTGATGTTAATGACAAGAAAAGTACAAGTGGTGGTGTGTTCTTCTTAGGGAAGAAGCTAGTGTCTTGGCTAAGCAAAAAGTAGAATTTAGTTTCCTTATCTACTGTTGAGGCAGAATACATTGCTGCTACTAACAATTGTACTCAAGTATTGTGGATGAAGTAGATGCTAAGAGATGTCAGAATTGAGTATGAATAACCCATTGCTATATTGTGTGATAACTCAAGTGCCATAAGTATTTCTAAGAATCCAGTGTTGCATTCAAAGACAAAACACATATCCATCAAATATCACTTCTTGAGAGATAAAGTAAGTGAAAAAGAAGTTAGACTGGAGTATGTACCTACCAAGGAGAAAATTACAAATATATTTACTAAGCCATTGCCCAAGGATACTTTTGAGTACCTCAGAGGTAAGCTAGGGGTGATTTCCCCTCCTGATAAGAACTAAGTGATGCAGATCTTTGCATTAGGCCGTGAATTCATAGCCATATCTCACTCTGGATTGATGTTGTGGTGGCTACTACTCAGTAAGAGTAGTCAAATGTGCTAAATATGTGGTTCAGAGCTTGTGTACCTTTTTCATTGATGTCAAAGGGGGAGAAATGTAATGTGAAAAACCTTTGGAGAAGTGCAATGTGTAAAGAGGAAATTCTTGGAAAGAGAACTAGTTGGGTTGATGGTATTCTTTTTCACATCCCATCAATGCCAAAGGGGGATATTGTTGGATGTTGTGGTTGCATTTCTGATATGTGGTTGTCATTTATGTCAATACTATTAGCATTGGTGATTTTGAAGGTTGTATATGTCGAAGATATTGAGAAAATTGTAATAAATATATTGCAGGCAGCCAGTGAAGATGAGAAGGTCTTCGTGATGAAATGTTTTGTACATTGATTTTTAGGTGTCGCACATTAAAGGGTTTGTTGCTAAGCCTATCTAGTATGTTGTTTGAAAGTTTCAGTGGTATGCATCATGAATTGAGTAAGTTAAGAAGTTCAGTGTTCCTACAGTCATTTTGTTACTGTAGTAGTTGTTCTTGGAAGAAGAAGATGGAATTCTGGAAATTCCAGGTGTTACATATGTTCCTGTGGTGTTTATGGATGTTTTTAGATCGTGTTCTATTAGTGTGGTACATCTGCATTGATCGGCGTGTTCATGGTTGAAGATATTTCCTCATGTGTTTAAGGTTTTCATGTTCTTGGTTGACATGATGGCGGTAGCATGTTGCGGATCCTTATGGATTAATTTCTTATTTATTGGCATGTTTGAGGATGTTGATTTGGGTCATCACTATGTTGTGATCAACTTGTGTTGGTGCGCATTAAGATCTATTCATGTATTGAGGCCGATAGTTGTAATTCATTTATTATTTGTGGCCAAAGGAGTTGTTGATGTAAATCCTTGTAGAGGATATATAAGAGCGATTGGTTTTCTCATTTTAATGTATGCTCAAGTTTTCTCTATGCATCTATGCAAAATATATGTGTGAATAAAGATCAAATCATTCAAGTGCAAAGCAGAGTGTGATGAATTTTGAGCAGAGTGTGTAGAAGTTTTTATGTGCCTAACCGGAACTGTAATCAGGCTTTTGGAGAAGCTAATTTCTCATTTCATCCCACTCAGATGGTTTTAATCTAATTGTAATATGTAAGGAAATGAGCCTTCCTTTGAGCAGTGAGCTCTACGCAGTGTGCCTGAATGCAAGTGCATTCCCTAGTCATTTTTCATTATACTTTTAATAGGGTATAATTATGGATTAACCTCCACCATGGTTTTTTCCCTTAACAGGGTTTCCACGCAAAAATTTTGGTGTTATGTGTTTCTGATGTGTTGCTTAATTCTTTCTTTCATTGTTAATCATCAGATTTAGAATTAAAGGTTAATGAGTTTTGATTAAGTTGTAAATTATGTGACAACTGATTCACCCCACCTCTCTTAGTTGTCTCTTCTTGTTTTGCCAACAAGTTGAAATATGTAATTTATTGAATACTTAGTTTGAATTGTATGGTTTAAAGTAATTTTATTCAAGAAGGAAATATACATACATTTGTTCATTACATGTTTATTTGAACAACATGTTAATGAGAATGATACTATAATATGTCAAAACATATGGATTATCATACTTTAGAATTTATAATTTGTTGAAACCTCTTATTGTATAATTCATAGCATAACAATTAGTTTTTCATAGGATAACCTTTTCATATGGTAAGTATGTTAACCTTTATTTCTCAAGAACATGTATGGTCTTTGTGACTATTAATTTTATCAAATTTATTGGGTGTATCTTCGTGTGATGATCTGACAAATACATTGTTTGCACTATCTTGAGAATGATGTAGGTATCAATCAGGCTTGAACAAGTTTATACGTATCATTGCATGCCTTATCATAGATGGATAATGCACTATAGCTTACATGAAATATAATTTATCTTGAAGACAATAGTTTTAAAGACTATGCGAAAGAGTCCCGGATCAAATATTTAGCTACAAGATAACCTTATAATATGAACCGCGAATCATATATAGTTAATATGAGCCTTGTCACTTGGCTGCATAATATTATAAGGGTGATTTTGTTTAGAGGAACTATAACCATACTTTACTAAAAATATATTTAATGTTTAAACTTGATACTTTCAATAATCCATTGATTCCATCATAGATGCTTTATATGACCACATGATTCCTATCAATCTCTTAGATATGAGTACCTTGATATTGAAAATATTATTATACCTATAATGAGCTTTAATATAAATTGCATACCAATTGGAAGGAAACTATCATTTAATTTGACATTATGGCTGCAATTGAGTTATGAGATAGATCCTACGTAGCATCTCTTGATACCTTACAAATGACCATTAAGGTTAGGTTTAGACTGAATGATAAGTATAAATAAATTATCTAGTCTATTAACTAGAGTATTGTAATAATATGAAGTTGCATGATAGGTTAAAGGAAATTAGAACAAGAATATTATTAGTAATATTATCATTGGGATTATATTTTTATATGTCGGTCCAATGTTGGATTTAGTGTTTCCCACTTTCTTAAGTAGGATTCAAGCATTAATTATACTTAAAACTAGCTTATAAATATTATTGGATATCTTTCGAAGGTATCTATTGACCCCTTGATATCGAATCTAATATGTACATTTCAAATGGATGTGATTTATTATGGGTTTGTGAAAACCAAGGTAATTTCATGTTGCATAATAAGTCTAGCCCCTATGTTGATAAGACAGACCCAAGGATGTCCAAGCTGATTTATTGATAATAATGGGTTGAGTCTAATTCAAGAACTTGATATTATTAAAGGGAAATTTTATAGTCTGGATTGTTAAATTACATACTTAATTATGTTCTCCTAATTATTTTCAAGTGTAATAATTAAAGATAAACATTTATTATGGGAAACCTTATGTGTATGCATCCCTAGAGAGACTTTGTACATAGAACTATGTGCAAATTTGATCCATTTGGAAGTGCGTACATGTAGGTGGTCCTTGGGTGAAGGATGTCCCTGTGACCTCAAGTCCAAAGGGGCAAGGTTTAGGGGGATACCTCTAAGGTTTGGATTTGTTCCTAATTGGTTTGACCTTCTCTCTTTAGTAGGATTTGATTTGAGGCTAAAATGGGTATCAAATGGGCATGAATGAGTTAAGGAAATCTAATAACCATTATTTAATACATTATGTGCTTATGAATAGCTAATGAATGATGTAAGGGATTTACAAACTTCATAGATGGTATTTGAATATATGTATATGGTGGTTAAATTCCATCTCATGTGGGTTCCATGTAACTTGTATTTGTTATGAAAATTGACTCCATATCTAGACATCTCTTTTTATAGGCCAATGTATTTATTGGTTGTGATTTTGATTCATGTTATGTATGACCCTCCCAAGAGTGGACCTCTAGGGTATTTGAGTAGTGATAGAAAATCATTGGACCATTCCAATGATTGATGTTTGGGCTACTATTAGGGACTAGCCGACATTCACTTGGCTCATGGAGGTGAAGGTTGTTATGGGATACCCTAGTTATGATTATGATACGATAACGATTGCATGGGTAGGGACCCATCCATGTGGGTAATGGTAATCTAAGGCTAAATTTTGAATCAAGGGGGTTCATTGGCTATCACTAAGGGCACAAAAGTTACCAATGCCAAGTGTTACCTAAGATTGTGAAGAAGCTAGCTGACAATATCACTAAGGTCAGAAGGTGGTATATTTTGAGAGCTACTTCTTCTTGGGTAGAAACACTTGTTGCCGGTGTCCTATATGAAATAAAAGTTAGAATCCACCAGGTTATGGAAGGTTCACTCCTTGGGGAAAGCCTTGTAATGGTGGATGGACCCGCAGTGTAGTATGGGATGCACCGAATCCCCTTCCCAATTGTTAGATTGTATACTTGGCCTTGTGTAGTTGAGAAAGGATCCGTGGTGTAGTATGGGATGCACTGAATCCTCTTCCCATTTTTCCAATGGTGCAAAACACCAGAGGAAAGGATAGAACCCATGATGCAGTGCACAATATACTAATATTCTTTCTATTTAGGATACATTATGGACATGTTTTAGTCAATCATTGTGATGTATGTTGGAGCTCATCACCATGTATTTGTGATGTATGTTGGAGCTTGTTATTGTTTATCTATGATGTATGTTAGAGATATTCACTGTATGTGTGAGGTGTCAGAGCTAGTCACTCTATATTGGTAATGTATGTAGGAGCTACTTGCTAATGTAATTGTGATATGTGTATGAGCCAGTCACTATTATACTTGTGATGTGTAAATGAGATAGTCATAGTTGTAATTTTGATGTACATATGAGCTAATCACCATTGTATTTGTGATCTGTGTATGATCCAACCACTATTGTATGTGTGATGTGTATGAGCTAGTCAGCTTGTGTATATGGAGGTATGCTCATAACAGTCAATGTGTATGATATTTTGAATTAAGGTATGAATGACCCCTTGTGAATATTGTGAATGTTTGTACACTACTGTTTGGTAATGTTTGGTATGGACCAAACACTTGATGAAAATTTATTATGAAATTTATTATCACTATATTATAATTGACTAAGTTGATAGATTACATGTACTTAATTAATAGTTATGGGATAAAGGTGAGATCAGAGATCTCATACAAGAGGAGAGATTGAACTCCCTCTATCATCGTGGGGAAAACTACAAAACCTATTATTCACATGAGGGGATATGTAGGCAAGGTCATCATGAACCCTTGAGGTTTAGGTCTGGGTTTATAGATGACCCTAATCATAGTAGCTTAGAACTTTTGAGTGTAAAAATAGAAGTGGTGATGTTGATTTATCATCACTAGGAGGAATGTAGAAATTTTGAAATTAACACTTCTAATATAGTTGGAATATTTTTAGTCAATTATGTTGGTAGTTATTGTAAATTGCAAAAAAAAAATTGTAGTGGCTGAGATGGGGTTTTATATTGGTATCAAATTAGCCAAGTTTGAATGCTAGGCCTATGAAGCTCACCTGACTCTTGAAAATGTATACTACCTCACACTACTAATTGACCATATACTGAATTTGACATCTTGGTATGAAGGTAGTTTCCTTGAACTTCTTCAATCAACTTTTAAGATTTTGTGAATTGTTGGCCAGTCCTAACAAAGATAATCTACAGGGTGTGAAAGGGAATATGGATTATAATAATTATTGTAGTATAGGAAAATGTACTCCTTCACATTTTCACACTTTGTTTGGGTCCCCTAAATTAAATTTAACTTAATTATGCCTTAATAAGCCCTATTTTATATCTACAAGCCTAATAAATTATATTTTCCAAAAGGAAAATCTGACAAAAATTAATGCCAACATATAACACTTTACCTTGAGAAATGTGTGTTCCAAGAATAGGAACCTGGGACCAATTCATCCATAGGCGAATGGGTCCTCCCTAGGCCTTTAAACCTAAATTTAAAATATTTTTTTGGTGATATTTTTTTGTCCCCGAATTCAAATTTTAATGTCAGCTTGTAATGTTTAATTTTTGGGAAATTAAGGTTACATACCATAAATACAAGGTCCTTTTATCAAATCAAGTCTAAGGAAAACTAGAAAGCAAGAGGAAACTTTCACAAGATCAAAGTTTATGATCAAGGGCATTCAAGAGCAGATTTATCAGTGATCTACAAGAACAATCAAGATCTCAAGCATCATGTCAAAGTATTTTGCAATCGTGAATGTTTTGGAGCTAACATTGTGATATAGGTTTCAAAGATCAAGTCAAGCATTCAAGGCAAGATTCAAGCATCAAGATCCACATCCATTGAATCCATTTAATGCAAGATCAAGATGAATATTTTAGTCATCCTAAGGTTTATTCAAGGGTTTGGTGAGTTGCAACATAACATTGTTCATTCATCATTCCTTCCATTCATGCCTCATTATTTCAATTCAAGGTTTAATTACCCAAACAAGGTTTGAACAAGGAAAACTCCCATTCACCAAAAGTAAATATTTTTTCCCTCTTGTGTTTGTGTTGCAAATTTTAGGTTGAAGAAGGATTGAAGATATCTTGAAGAAAAAAATTGGAAAAGTTTTCAAAGCACAAAAAGTTGTTAAAGTTTATCATCAAGCCATGAAAAATCACCTATAGGATTTATTTCCAAGCTTCTGACACTAAAACGTGGATCAAACAAAAGCTATAGGCTAACACCAGAGGCTCTCGAGAGCTAAGAAAAATCCCTAAGAAGAGATCCATTCACCCATGGGTGAATGATTCTCAGTTTTCCTCTTGAAACTACATTTCGGTGACTAGTAGATAGTGTTTAACCCTTCTCAAATCTATAGAAATTTTATTGTTTCTATTTGTATGGATCTTTAAATTGATGTTTCAAGTTTGAATGAGCATAATTGAGTAGATTTTCTATTTTTAGTTTTTCTCTCAAAAGTGTTTTTCAAGTTGATACCCTCATCCTCAATCATAAGGAAATGAGTAGATTCCCTTATTGAGTTGACTCGCCTAAGGGTTGTAAGTCAATTATTTGTGCGGATCTCTTTTCCTAATGAAAATATGAAGATACATCCATCTATAGTTTTTATCATTGTGTTGAACCCCCTCTTTAACCCTATACCCTATTTTCTTATGTTTCATTTTGGTGAACCTGACATTCTTGCACTATAAACTTTTTGAATATGGATTCCATTCAAACCCTAGATCTAGGATTTGCATTAATTTGCATTGCATTGATTTGCATCTCATTTAGGGTTGTCAACTTGCATTAGTTTTTGTCTCATCTAGGGTTTTAGGTTTACATTTTACTCTCTTTAAAATCTAAAAAATTCAAAACTTTCATTCATTTTACATAGTGTTTACATAACATTGCACATTGATCAGTCACTTTAATCAGAAAATTGAATCAAAATTTCATCTCAAATCAGGTATTTTTGCTTGTCATTTAGCATCATTACACACTTGCATTTAGATCTGATTTACCAAAAATTTGAAACTCTAACTACCTATATGCAACCAAAATCTAAAAACATAAACATCAACTCAAAAATATGTAATTTAATTTTTCAGAACCCTAACATAAGGTCCATTCACCTATGGGTGAATGCGTCCCTAATCAGGCTTGTTTTTGAATTTCTAGGAATTAAAAGACCTTTGTCTACATTTTGTTCTTCTGCATTCAACTTTATGTTTTAGTTTCTAGAATTTATGTTTTCTATAATCATTTATAATAAGGTTAATTGATCAATTCAAGTGCATTTCAAACATACAAAATTGGAATTACAAGGCATTATTTTCATATTTTTGCATAGTATAATAAAAAAATTATCGTGTTTAAAATATGGTTTTTTTTATCTCCTTGCATTTCAATTAATTCTTGCATCATGGATATGTGTATGGGTAATATATGGAAATCCTTAATATCTCTGGTCAATGTCTCAAGTTGTGTGTTTGGTAATGATCTTCTTGCACTAGAACCTAATCATGCTCAATCAACTCCTAATGAATGTCCCTATGAGGTGTAAATATTAGTTCAATATGTGGATAGCATGCACAAAAATTTATACAAGGCTCCTTATGAAATCTTGAGAAAAATGCATCCTTTTACCCATCCATGCAACAACCAATTCCATCACTTGATAAGTTCAACATTTTACATCCTAAAATTGACATACAAAGTAAGCCTCAACCATCAATCATTAATGAACTTGTTAAGAAGAGCAATAATGATACTCTTCTATCTTATACCAACCAAGTTACTAATACATCCATTAACTTAGAAGAGAGTTACGGTCAAGGATTTAAGATCTTAAGTAAACAAGAATGCGACATAACCAATGAGCATGATATTCGAAAACTTTTAGAACAAATCCCAATTGAAGATACCAAAGGATTAGGATATCAAGATCCTCCTCCCTTCGCATCTTCCAAGGAAATAATTTTCGTCCTTCATAATAATCAACCAATGCCTCACAAGGATGATAGGATCAACTTAGGTCCTCTTCCTTCAAATCCACTTCAACAAGTTACCCAATCAAGAAAGAAATACAAGCATTATAAATTCAAAAAGTTACAATTTTTTGTACACTAAAACAAAAATTGAACGAAAAATGGAACAACTTCTTCGTCTAGGATTGATTTATTTGCCACGTATCAAAGAAAACAAAAAATGAAAGAGAGTAAACATGAATTATTGTGCATTTCATCAAACACTTGGCCATCTTACTAATGAGTTTCATGCTTCAAAGAAGATATTGAGTGGATTTAATCCTCCTAACACTTCCTTTGAGGTTATAATCCCTTAGCAATTACATGCACTTTTCTCCTTATCAGTGATAGTTGTATTATCATAGCATGCTCACTATTACATGTTTTATGTTTATTGCAAATCATTTCTATATTGCAAGGAGCACATTCTCATCAATTACCTCAACTCATCCTTGTCATACACTCATTGAGGGCAAAGGAGTTAGTAAGCTTTGTCATAGTATAACACTTGTCATTGTCCCTTTGGCTAGTTATCTTCCTTCCCCATATGATGAAAAATATTGGGATGTAGATAACTTGCTATAGGTCGACTTGCATGTGCCGTAATAGTCCTTTCTTTGTCTTCTTTTCATATTCTTTGTGTGTGATTGAATGTGTGTAATGTGATCCCCTGTATCATTGTGTTTGGCATGCATTTAGGTTCATTCCCCTATTTGTGCCTACATTCTTCTATATGTCATAAAACTTTATCTTTTCTCATCTTCTATTTTCCTTTTGGGGATGACACAAGGCATCGAGACATTTAGGTCTCTTCCATGTTGACCCAAAAGCCTCTCCTTGTTTTTTCTATCTATGTGTCATTCTTCCTTTGTGCTTGTTGCTCCATGAGTTATTTGGAGAATGACAATGGTTTCAAGCTTGATTATATCACTATAGCAAAGAAAAAATGTTAACCCCAGATCCATGGATCCCTTATGTGTTATCTTCAAATTTCATATGTGGGGAAAAACTTCCTTTCATGATGTAGCTCCATCTTGGAAACATGTGTTTTACATAGGGCTTTCCAAATAAAAATCTCATGTATTGGAATTCACTATGTTTTAATTTAAAATAATTGCTCACAATGTGGTGTTTAGCAATATCTTTAATTTGGGGGCATACATTGGCATTATCATTTTGAATTTTTTTACTATAACTCATGTTTCTTAGTGCGGTATTCTTGATTCATACAACATGTCTTCTTCTTGGTGACATTGGGATTGATGTCCTTCAAGAGTGCAACCTTTCTTAGGATATGAAATTCCTCTTAGTGGTAATGATATGGCTTGCATTCCCTAAGTTGTAAATCTTTTATCCTTTGAATTTTCCTCTCTTGGTGGTGATGTCAAGCTCAATGTTCCCTAAGGTGAGACCTTACATGCATTAAGAAAAATCCCTTTGAACATGCCTTATCCTATTTGCATTTTGTTCATGAGTGTATAGCATAATGTAGCTTGCTAGCCTTGTGAAGCTCGAAGTTACAACCCTTTTGCATGGCCACCAGGAATAACACACCTTGCTTGCTAGTGGAGCCATTTTTTGTTCATGTGTGCCTAGCATTATGTAGCTTTCTAGCCTTGTGAAGCTCAAATTTCATATTGCGTGGCACCTTATCAAAGTTATCAAGAGGTATAACTTTGGTATGGCTAGTTAGCCACTTCTTGGGGCTCACCTAGTGGACAGTGGATTTCACTAGACCATGTGAGCACATTTGGTTTGCATAGTGGACAGTAGATTTCCGCTTGTAATTTTTTTTTTGGACAAACAACTAAGGATTGATCCATATCTAGATGTACAAACAATCAAGGCTTGATCCACCCCTTTTTTTTTTCTTTCTTTAATTCTTTGACATTGTATGATTGAGTATCTTGTCATTTGTTGTTGCATATTTAACAAAGATGTGTGTTTCTTTGTGCCTTTATTGGATTTCCATCAAATCTTAGATCTTGGGGGATTGATCATCCTCCTTGACCTTTTTCATCTTATCTTTCTAATAGATGTACAATTATACCTCTCTTGATTGTCTACATTAGTGTGAGTTTGATGTAAGGTCACCCTCTCACTAAAGTGGGGGCTAAATATAGTGTAAGAAAATGTACTCCTTTACATTTTCACACCTTTTTTGGGTCCCCTCAATTAAATTGAACTTAATTATGAATTAATAAGCCCTATTTTACATTTACAAGTCTAATAAATTACATTTTCCAAAAGGAAAACCTGACAACAATTAATGCCAACACATAACACTTTACCTTGAGCAATGTGTGTTCTAGGAATAGGGACCTAGGACCCATTCTCCCATGGATGAATGGATCCTCCCTAGGCCTTTGAACCTAAATTTACAATATTTTTTTGGTGGTATTTTAGTGTCCCCAAGTCAAAATTTCAATGTTGGCTTGTAATGTTTAATTCTCAGGAAATTAAGGATACACAAGTATAAATACAAGGTATTTTTATCAATTGAAGTCTAAGGAAAACTAACAAGAAAGAAGCAAATTTCACAAGAGTAAAGTTTATGATAAAGGGAATTCAAGAGAAAATTTATCAGTGATCTACAACAAAAATCAAGATATCAAGCATCATGTCAAAGTAATTTACAATCATGCATGTTTTTGGAGATAACATTGTGATGTAGGTTTCAAAGATCAAGTCAAGCATTCAAGCCAAGATTCAAGCATCAAGATCCACATCCATTAACATCATTTCATGCAAGATCAAGATCAAGATTTCAATCCTTCTAAGGTTTATTCAAGGGTTTGGTGAGTTTCAACATAGAAATTTTCATTCATCATTCCTTCCATTCATGTTTCATTATTTCAATTCAAGGTTTAATTACCCAAATGAGTTTTGACCAAGGAAAACCCCCATTCACCAAAAATAAATAAAAATTACCTCTTGTGTTTGTGTTGCAGATTTTAGGTTGAAGAAGGATTGAAGATCTCTTGAAGAGAAAAAATGGAAAATTTGTCAAAAGTGCAAAAAGTTGTCAAAGTTGTTGTCAAGCCATAGAAACTCATAGGTAGAAGATTTATTTATGAACTTCTCACACTAAACCTCAGTTCAAACAAAATTTATAGATTGACACCAAAGGTTCCTAAGAGCTGAGAAAAATCTTTGTGTAGAGACCCATTCACCCATGGGAGAATGAGTCCTAGTTTTCCTCCTAAAAGTGCATTTTGGTGACTAGTAGATAGTGTTTAACCCTTCTCAAATCTATAGAAAGTTTATTCTTTATGTTTGTATTAAGCTTTAAATTGATGTTTCAAGTTTGAATGAGCATTAATTGAGTAGATTTTCTATTTTTTCATTTTTCTCTAGGCTAATACCCTCATCCTCAATCATAAGGAAATCAATAGATTCCCTCATTGAGTTGACTCACCTAAGGGTTATAAGTCAATTCTTTGTTTGGATCTCTTTTCCTAATGAAAATAGGAAGATAGGTTCATCTATAGTTTTTATCATTGTAGTTAATCCCCTCTTTAACCCTATAACCTATTTTCTTATGCTTTAATTACAAAGGAAAAAAAGAGTGTGTAGCAGAAGGTTAAGGCATTTAATGATTGTTATGGCTCCTTGCTCACTAGTTGGATTTGATTTTACCCCTTGTTATGTGGAAAATTTCATGGCATACTTAAGAGTATTAAGAAATCTCCCCATGATGTAAGTATGAATGGATATGAACTTAAAATGCAAAGAATTTTAGAAGGTGCATTTTGGAAGGATTAACTAGTAAATGTGTGTACCTAATGGTAAAATATTGACTTCTCCTAAGAGAAATCAACAAGTGTAAATTGAAAATGGGGGATAAAATTGAGAAAAAATACTCAATTTAGGATATATTTTAATATGCACCCTCTAAAATCTTATAAAAATTATTTAAAATTTGATTAAAATAGGGAAAAGGGGATCACCTAAGAGTTAAGGATAAGGGGTACAAAGGTAATTAACTTGGCTAATAACCTAAAATTATGAAGAAATTCACGAATGCAACCTCCTAATAAGTCACGACAACTTATTTCAAGGGGGGAAGGATGTCAAATCCCCATTAGTTTTCTTCATGGTAGATATTGGAGAGAAAATAAATAATTAAAAAATAAGGAAAATAAAATAGTCAATGCCTAATTAATGAGGCATGGGCTACAATATGGGCTTTTTGTGCAAGCATTAAACTATAGAGGACAAGAGGAATGTGGTGATTTGAGGAAGGAGGAGGTAATACATTTAGTAAGGCATGTAACCCTTTACCTCCCCCATATTTCCATCTAATTTTACACGTGAAAGGGTAATGGATGGGAGCTAGTGTGGAAAAAAGAGGCATATAATAGTCTTTAAACCCCCATGACCCCTCATTCTATAAATTTAAGCTTTGCATTTGGGAGAAAAACATAAGGAGAAAATAAAAGGTTGAGATAATGCAATGTTGGACAAAAAACTTTCAAAATGCAAGAGTGATTGGGGAAGAAAAATGTGAAGAAGAAGAAGAGGTCGATGGTGATTTCCTAGAAAAACATACGTGGATTTAGAAAAAATGCAGAGGGAGAGGGATTAAGGGGAAGAACAGAGGATAGAGGGACGTGAAGAGAGGGAAGGAGAAATCACATGGAGGAAGGAAAAGTAAGGCATGAGGGGAAGAAGTGAAACATGAGATGCCAGATTTCTCTATGGTGTGGAGCGTAGGAAGGAATGAAGAGAAAGGAGTTGCAAAAAATAAGGAAAATGGCAAGTCAAATAGAAGAAAATGCAAAGAAAAGGAAGATAAGAGCATTAGGAAGAGATAAAAAATTAAGATGAAATAATTCAACTAAACTTGGAGAAAATACAAGTATCAAGAAAATGCCACTGGCAGGTAAATTTTAGAAACGTTGCTAATATTCTCCATGCATATGCTCAAATTAGACCTTTTGGAATGGTTTGTGGACAACCAACGACATGGTAGGAATGTGGGAGCTTTGTAATAGAAAATCAAGCACTAAGGAGAAAGATAAAAAAGAGAGAGAAATTGAAGGAAGCTTAAATAGTGGGAGGGATGGAGGGGAGCACGAAGATAGATGCACCAAGAAAAAATCTATGGTATGGTCTATGATGGAGATGGCTACGATAAGTGAACAACATGGAGCTAGCTAAGTAGATTTTTGTGTTTACATCAGAAATATTTTTCAATATTTCCTAGAGTTGAGTACCCTCCAACTCTACTTTTGTAAGATAGTATTTAATTGATTTAGGTTTTATTCTATTAGATATTAGATATTTTAACCTATTTATCATGTATGTCCTAGACATATATTTATGAAATTCTCTCAAAATCTTAGGTTCCTTGTATAAGCATAGAAATTGTCATTAGTAAGGAATCTTTTAGAATTTCAAGTTAATTAAAATATATAATTTATTGAATATTTATTTTGAATTATATGATTTAAAGTCAATTTATTTAAGAAGAAAACATACATACATTTTTTCATTGCATGTTTATTCAAAATGATAATGAGAATGGCACTATAATACATCAAAACATATGGATTGTCATACTTTAGAATTTATAATATGTTGAAACCTCTTCGTGTATAATTCATAGTATAATAATTAGTTTGTAATAGAACAAGCTTGTCATATGGTAAGTATGTTAACATCTGTTTTTAGAGAACATGTATGGTCTTTATGAATATTAACTTTATCAAATTTATTGGGTGTAAAGTCATGTGATAATCTAACAAATATATTGTTTTCACTATCTTGAGCATGATGTAGGTATCAATCAAGCTTGAATAAGTTTATAAGTACTATTGTATTCCTTATCATAGATGGATATTGCACTATAGTTTACATGATATATAATTTATCTTGAAGACAATAGTTTTAAATTATTATTATACCTATAATGAACTCTACTATAAATTGTATACCAATTGGAAGAAAACTATCATTTAATTTGACAATACGGTTGAGATCGACTTATGAGATAAATCTTACATAGCATCTCTTAATACCTTACTAATGACCATTAAGGTTAGGTTTAGACTGAATAATAAGCATAAATAAACTATCTAGTATATTAACTAGACTATTATAAGAATATGGAGTTGCACGATATGGTAAAGGTAATTAGAACACAAATATTATTAGTAATATTATCATTGGGTTTATATTTTCATATTTTGGTCCAATGGATTAGTGTTGCCTACTTTCTTAAATAGGATTCGAGAATTAATTATACTTAAAACAAGCATATAAATATTATTAGATGTCTTTTAAAGTTATCTATTGACCCCTTGATATTGAATCTAATATGTAAATTTCAAATGGAAGTTCTTTCCTATGGATTTATGTGAACCAAGGTAATTTCATGTTGCATAATAAGCCTAGCCCGTATGTTGATAAGATGAACCCAAGGACATCCAAGCTGGTTTATGAATAATAATAGGTCGAGTTTAATTCAAGACTTTGATATTAATAAAGGGAAATTTTATAATATGGGTTGTTAAATCATATATTTATGTTCTCCTAAATATTGTCACTATGTGTAATAATAAAAGATAAACATTGATTATGGGAAAATGTGTGTGTATGCATTCCTTAAGAGTTTTTGTAAGGAGAACTATTTGTGACTTTGATCCATTTGGAAGTGGGTAGGTAGGAAATCCTTAGGTGAAGGATGTACCTGTGACCTCAATTCCAAAGGGGGAGGGTTCACGAGGATGACTCTAGGATTTGGGGTTGTTCCTAATTCGTTTGACCTTGTCTCTTTAGTAGGCTTTGGTTTGAGGCTGAAATGGATATCGAATGTAAGGAAGCTAAGGTAGAAGAACAACTTCCTACACTAATCTTGAGAGGAGAATAATGCAAAACTTTATAGATATTTTTCAACTATAGAAACTTAAGCAGAAATAAACATAAATATCATGCATACCACAAAATGGGCATTTACATGGGGAAAACCCTTTCAGGATAAAAACTCCACACTCCAAAAGCCACCTAATATATTATTCAGAAATCATGAAGATTACAATATACCTACAAAGAAAGCTTAATATAGGAGTATCACCAAATAGAGATTTAGAGGCAACATGGCCACTATCAGACTCTTAGAATACATCAAAATAGACATTGTAATACAATGCCCTCAGAAAATAGGGCCGCCTTCTAGGTCAAGTCAAGATAATAAAATATTGGTTGCTAGATCTAAGACCTAATGATGAAAGGTCAAGATTTACAACCCCCGCACCCCTCTGTCATTGATCTATCAATAGTAATTTATGTATCAACATGACCTTATGTAATTACAAGGTTGAGACACATTTTTGTAATAAATCTCCCACTTTTTGAACACCTTGCAAAATCAATAGGAGGGTGTAAAACATCATCTCTTAATTGCTAGGGGCCGAAGGCCCATTGAATCTAAACACCATTTTAACTTATCTATCCTTAGAAGCTTAGTTAAAGAATTAACAAAATTCATCAGAGTCTCTACCTTAACCAACTTCATCCTACTATATTCGACCATATCTCTAACAAAAATAATACTGTACATCAATGTTCTTGGTCTTGGCATGAAATGTCGGGTTCTTAGCTAGACATATCATACTCTGACTATCACAATAAACGATCATTGCACCTTCATATATTCCAATATATGAACATAATCTCTCAAGCCAAATGGCTAGTTTACAAGCATGAGTAGCTACCATATACTCTGCTTCAGTAGTGGAAAAAGAAACCATATCCTATTGCTTACTCATCCAACTAATTGCACCACCAAATAAAGTAAACACATAATCACTAGTGGATCGTCTGCTATCAACATCACCTACCCAATCTTAATCCACATAACAATGAATATCAAGGGAAATATCATCTTTAGTCATATTACTATGATAACACAAGGAATACTTTGAGGTACCACACATATATCGAAAGACTCTTTTAACTGCATCTCACTGAAATCTACTAGGATTAGAAATATATCTGGAAAGAACTTGCACTGCTTGGGTAATGTTTGGTCTTGTACAAACCATAGCATATATCAAACTTCCAACTACACTCTGGTAAGGCACTCTACTCATGTCTTCCATCTTTTATGGGGATGTTGGACAATCTAAAATAGATAACTTTTTTCCAGCTGAATAACTATGTTCTAGCTGAAATAGGAACACACAATGATCTACAACCCTCAATATCAAACCTCTATAAAATTGAATTGACATAATTACTTTGGCCAAGCCATAGCTTTATGTTCACTCTATCTCTTCTAATTTTCATCCCAAGAATGTGTTTAGCTACACCAAGATCTTTCATTTCAAATTTAGTAGCAAGTTGAGATTTCATTTTTGAAATCATACCTTTCCATTTACCAATAAATAACATAGGGTGCTACCACAATAATGGGTTAAAATTTTTGGGACATCTTGATTTTTGCTGAAATCGCATATTTTTAGAAAATATAATGATTTAAGCCTTGAAAGGTTTCATTTAAAGGATTTTAATTGAAGAGGGTTTGATCAAATCCCCTTAGATCAAACCCCCTTGAATAGAACCCTGCTAGTTTTAAACCATACCTATAATGAAGTCTCCTCTACACCTATCAAAATGCTAATAAAAAACCACTTTTTATTTACCTTTTGGGGGATCAAAATGAATTCATTTATAATTTTAAATAGATTTAATTTTATTATTATGTTTCTTTTTTTAAATTTCTTGTGAATGTAGGTTTTCATTGAAAATCAAGCTCTCTATTCTACACATGTGGAAAAATAGTAGATTACCAAAAAAAATTCTAAAAAATATATATTCTCTTGGTATTGGTGTCCTTTGTACAAAAAAAAAAAGAATTTTGATACATAAAAAAAAAAGTAGTGTTATACAATAAACCTATGTCTAAATTGTAATTGGTTTGACTTCAAAACTTAATTAAGAAAAAAATATTCAATAAAAACTATGAAACCAAATGAAGGATCTAGATATTTTAGCTAAAAATCTAAATTCAAAAAAAAGAATTTTATCCTTCATAGAAAAAAATTTATGTGTTATATAGTAAACATCACTTTGTAAAAATGGTGTTTACTGTTAAAAACTAGTTATCAAAAAAATGGGAAAATAAATGCAATTTGATTCCATTTTTTTTTAAATATATATATTTATAATCTATAGAAAAAATACCACAAATTACTAGTTTGCATCATCTTCAAATTCCTCATGGTTTAGCAACTATAGGTATCTGAAAGTGAAGATTTAGTTAAAAAAGTTTAGTTCAATGTCAAGTTTGGCTAAAAAGTGTAACCCACTATTGTGGGATCACCCCATATCATCAAAATATAATGAAATAAATAGGAAATGATCACCATTAGTTTTATAATAAACACAATGATCTAATTTAGAATGCTCAAATCCCAAACTCAACACATATGTATCAAATTTTTAGTATCACATCCTATGACTCTATTTTAGGCCATACAAAGGTTTCTTCAATTTGCAAACCAAATTACTTTTACCTTTCACCATGTAGTGCTCTAGTTGCACCATGTCATACAAATATCTTCCTCCAATTCACCATGAAGGAAATCAATTTTCACATCCATTTTCTCAATCTCCAAATCCTAAGGAGTAGCAATAGAAATAAAAAATCTAATTGATGTCATTTTTGCAACAAGAGAAAATATATCACCATAATGAACACCCTCAACTTGAGAGTAACCTTTTGCAACCAACCTTGCATTGTACTTCTCAATTCCTCCATTTTAACCAATCTTTTTCTTGAACACCCATTTGCAACCAACATGTTTTCTTTCTTTAGGCAATGGTACAAGATCCCATGTATCATTCTTTTTCAAAACTATCATTTCTTCATCCATAGAAATCTTCAACGATTTTGCATCATTCATACCTAATGCCTCTTCTACCAATTTGGGTTCATCCATGTTAGTATTCAAAGTAAAGATACATATCCAATCATCAGGTGAATACCTTTTAGGTGGTTGTATATGCCTTGTAGACCTACAAACAAGATGAGTTGGAGGTTCTTCCTCCTCTTCTGAAGATTTAGAGCAAGATGAGCTCTCCCCAACTTCTTTTCTATCCATGGGCCTCGACTCAACTTTCTTAGGTGTAGAAGGAAATTGAATCACATATTCAAGTTTACTTTTTTCTTGTTGCAATATAATAGAAGAAGGCTTAGTTTCTCTAAAAATAACACTTCTACTATGTATTACATTATGTGCATCAGGATCCTAAAGATTGTACCCTTTCACACCATAACCCACTCCATCCAATGTCTGGGAAGCACACGCTCAACCATTCTATTAGCAATTCAGAGAAAAATTGTAGGAAATCTCTAAAGCAAAGTGCACAAATGAATTGAAAATGACCTAAACCCACCTATTTAAACTTTAAAATTAGGGTTTTCAAGTGAGAAATTAGGGTTTTGAGCTTGTTCATCCGTTTTCCAAGCTATGAAGCTTGTCTTGACTATTTCTTTGATGTCTTGAGCCTACTTTTGCATCTTGTAACCTATTTTCTCCAACTAAACCAGTGTCGAAACTTTTTGCGAGCTCGAAACAAAAATTGAAATTTTCAGTTGATCTCTCGAGGGGACAGTGTAGCAGCATAATTCCTTCCATTGGGGCAACAATGGACCATCTGAAAAAAAACATTTTTTTTTTAAATTTTGATCTTAGCAATGTCAGTCTTTGAACCAACACAATGGGTACATTGCTTCAAAGAGGGAGAAAATGTAGACACCTAAATAGACTTGGTTGATATTATGCATTCAAGTCTAATTAATTAACATCACTTCCTCCAAAATAATTTCTACACTAACCAATTAATTAAATAATCTTTATTATTTAGTTAAATTCATCAGCTTCTACTACTAATCAAATAATCAACTTTATTAGATTAATTCACCCTCCCTTGACTAATGTTCATCACATTTAATTAAATAAATCATTTTATTTAATTAAAGTCCCAATGTCCTCTCATTTGATTAAATAAATCTAATTATTTAAAACAAATGTCACAATCCCCTAATCCACTCAAGTTGATTAATTATGAATTAATTAACTTTAATGAGCATCCTAATCTTCGTTACTCATTTCTCTAGCTTTTGACTCTACTTTGGTTGAGTAAACCCATGGTCAACTAACCAAGTTGCACATGAAAACAATTTCTTCTAATTAACTAATTATCCTATTTTCCTATCAAAGGCATATTCATTGGAATATTTTCTCAACTTGAATTTCCCTCTAAAGGCATTAAATAGCCTCTTACAAAGGTTCTTTAATGCTCTTACAAGAGCCACTTTTTCCTTAAGTGGTCTCTTACATGCCATCTTGTCCCTCTTACATTTCAACCATTTTCATTCAATTCTCTTACATTCTCTTACAAATCCATCTACCATGCCTTAATTCTTCACATTCTTCAAAATGTGCTCCACACACATTCTCATGGCTTTCATTAGCCTTGTGACAAGTGTCACAATGCTATTGGTCCCCATTTTAGTCCCACATCCTCCAATTTCACTCATTCTTCAACCCTTGAATCCTATAAATAGAGGCATTCTCCATTGAATATGGATCCACAATCTCATGCAATCTTACTATAGGCATATTCATCGATAGCAATCACTCATTTTCATGTCATTTTAACTTGGTTACTATACTTTTGCATCATCTTCATCATCTACACATCAAGAAGATCTTGGAGCTTATCAAAGGGATTGGGAAAGGGCCACTTTCCACATCAAAGTGACACCAATCCCCCTATGGGATGGAGGTTTGATCTATAAATAGATAAGTTTACATGTTCATTTTCTTCTGTTATATGCTTTATTTCATGTTTTCTTCTCTATGTTTGATCAAGAATTTCATATGGAATGGTTGTTTGTGCTTTCTAACATGACTAATCTTGTTTGTTTTATCTATTCTTAGCTAGTTGTAGATCGCCATTTACAATAACATATAAAAGTATTGTTTTATGGTCTTTCAATCCCCTTATTGGGTTGCATTATCCCTTAAAAAACACCCTCCATGAAATGGAATTGATCGAGTGGGGCCATATTGTCTTAAAAGGTCAAGACAAACATGCTAAAAGTTGCAAATATAACACTATCAAAAAAAATAATGAGCATGGAATATAGAAGGTCCACCTTCATAATGAAGGGGTCAAGCCATCCATTAGCTCGATGGGCATGACCTTAATGCAAGAATAAAGATAGGATTATACCACACATTATACATGTAAAGGTGGTCGACACCCTTGTGGGTTGCGTAAGAAATGACTTGACCCTGTGTCGAGCTAGAACTACTTCAACTCACATGGAGTCATTACCACAATGGGCTCATCATAACAAATGAAGTGCCTCTCCCATTCCTAGGAAAGATGACTCGGGTATGGAGAAACTATACAAAGAGGAGAAAAGCATGAAGTGATATCACTATAATATCATAAATAAAATCCATTCTATGATGGAGAAATGGCCCTTGACTAAGAGTCGAGCTCTCTAATGGTTACACATTGAAAGTATAAATAAAAGAATCATACGATCCTATAAACAGTGTCTAATCTTGTTGAATGCAATGCTAGGAAATATAGAACTCTCTTAGATCTCGTGATTGAATGGCATTATATATATATATGGGGTTTGACATAGGTTTTCCAACCCATCGACCCTCTATCAATATCCGAATAAGTAATCCAAACGATGGTAAGAGAATAAAAGTTTCATTAGGTTTAAAACCAACTAATAGATAATGATAATGCATTCAAGGAGAACTTAAGGATATTTCGACAAAGCAAAAGTGAGTTTCTATGTATCCTTACCTCTACTTTTCGCCAAAGAATCAACATTGGATATCATACAAAGAAACTAAATTAGAAACAACGATCCTTTTCTTCCTAAATGCCCCACCTTTTCCTTGCTTTTTTTCTCGATCCTATTTTGGATTCTCTGCTTTTGGGGTCGATTTCCTCCAGATTTTTGCCTTAATCTTTCCTTTATTTTTTTCTCCACTACCACTCTTACGTGGTTATTAATTGGTGAACATCCAAAACATGAGTTAGGCTATTTCTATGGCATAAACTCATGTTCTCATAATGAGGTGTTTTTCCATATCCTCACCCATTATGCATTTTGCCCAAATTTGAATAATTACAAATTATTATATAATATGTTTATACAAATATATATATATATATATATATATATATATCATTTTACATTGCACACTTTTTTTTTTTTTATATATATATATATAATCAAATACAATTTTTGTGTTTTCTTTATATTAAAGGAAATGATTTCTATAAAGTGAAGGTAAGAAAAATCATCGAAGTATTTTATTCATATTACTCTTAGAATCGTTCATTTTATCATATGCATTTCTATCTCAATGTAAACACATATATGTGTATTTACATATATATACACATTTTCTTTAGACTTTTTAAGAATATTAAACATACAAGGGAACTATTAATTCATTTTCCACTAGTCTACCTATTTGATCATCAACTCATTTTTCCTTGTCTCTAAGAAAATGCAAGACATTTAAATCAAATTCATATTTTAAAAGAAAACACTTGATTTCTCAGTGGTGTGTATGATCCAGATTCCAACAAGATTACTGATCATCATTTGGCAAAGTACTCCTACCTCAACCATATTCTCACTCTTCAACCTGTTCCTATATTCACACACTTGTACTTGCAGATTTTCATCAGTAACTATAAACCAATGCTCAAAAAAAAATGATTCTATTACTACATCATAACATTCATTCTTCATATCCAATCATTAAGTTTCCATGGATAAACGTTTTAAATGAAGTAGAAATTTGTAAATTTATCACATTTAATTAAAACTGATAAATTTTATTTTTATTAAAACATTTAAATAACTTATCATTATTAAATGTAAGAAATTTTGATACGTGACATATAATGTTCCATATATGACACCTCTAGAAATCACCATAGCACCTCTAACCATCTTGCATCCTACATCAGAAAATACTACCTACACACCTGCATCTATTAGTTTTCTCACAAATAACAAATTTTGTGCTAATCTAGGGATAAGCAACACACCATTAATAGTTTTTATTCTATCATTAGGAAACTTGATTCTAACTTTACCATCAACAACAATATTTAAATGGGAATCATCACCCAAGTACACCTTACCTCCTTCAAATTATTCATATTCAAAAAATTAATATTTATTAAAGGTCACATGGAAAGATGCACCTGAGTCAATTAACCATTCATCACTACCTGCATGAGTTTCCAAAACTACAATGAATGCATCACCATCTTCCTTCTTAGACTCAAAATCATAATCAAATTTCTCCTTTTTCTTCTTCTTTTCTTCTTTACAATGCTTACAAGTATGTCCAATCTTACTATAGTTCCAACAAATAACTTTGGACTTTTCAAGAGATTTGGATCTTCCCTTCAATTTGGATTTTTCATGCTTCTCATTAGTTTTTCCTTTTTTCTTAGGTCTTCCATAAAAATTTAGGGCCTCCTTGGCACTGATGGATATCTTCCTCCTCATCTCTTCAAAAATCAAAGAACCCACCACATCTCCAATCTTCAATATAACAAAAGTACTCCCAATAGCCATAACAAGAAAATCCCTAAAATTAGGAAAAGAGTAAAGAAAGATTTAACATTTCTCCTCCTCATCCTTTTTGACACCAACTGATGCCAATTGAGCCACTAGCATATTGAATGCTTTTAGGTGGTCTGTAATTCGTTCACCCTCTTCGATTCTCAAGGAATATAATTTCTTCCTCAAGAAAATATTGTTCACTAAAGATTTGGCTTCATACATTTGACCAAGCTTCTTCCATAGTTTTTGTGTAGAGATCTCTTCATGGACATTGACTGAAATAGTCTGCCAAGAACAATCAGATTAGACCCTTGGCTTTATGGTCCATAACATCATATTTAGTAGCCCGAGTAGGATCTACAGGCCTTGAAAAATTCTCATCTACAACATCCCACAGATATCCACCTATCAACAGATCCTCTATCTTTAACTTCCACATTTCAAAATTATTTTCAAAAAATTATCCACCTTTATTCTCCCTGATGAACTTGCCATCTAAAGAAATCCTACAACAAGATCACAAAGTATCTTCTGCACAAGCTCCCACTCAAACATGGATTAGTTCAAAAATACCAACAACCCACAACTGAAACTAAAGGTGATTAGGTTCTGATACCACTTGTAACGAAGTTAAGGTAGCAGAACAACTTCCTACACTAAACTTGAGAGGAGTATAATACAAAACTTTACAGATATTTTTCAGCTATAAAAACTTAAGCAAAAATAAACATAAATATCATGCATACCATGACACAGTTATTTATTTTGGGAAAACCATTTCAAGAGAAAAACTCCACACTCTAAAAGTCGCCCAATATATTATTCAGAAATCACGAAGATTATACTATACTTGTAAAGCAACCTTCTCATAGGAGTATCACCAACCAAAGATCGAGAGGAAACACGACCACTATCAAACTCTTATAATACATCACAATACAAATTCATAATACAATGCCCTCATAAAATAGTGTTGCTTTCTAGGGAAAGTCAAGCTAATAAAATATCACTCTTCAGATCCAAGACCTAATGTTGAATGGTCCAAATTTACCCCCTGCACCCATGCTACTAATGTATCAATAGTAATTTATGTACATCAACAAGACCTTATGTAATTTCAAGGTTGAGACACGTTTTCCCAACATCGAATGGGCATGAATGAGTTAAGAAAATCTAATAACATGTGGTGCAGTAGCACCTTAAAAGGTCTTTTGGAAGATCTTGGCAATTTTGGCTTGTAGGTGGTTCTAGCCAACCACCAAAGTAATTGAAAAGTCCTAGAAGTGTTTTTGATGTGTGTGTAATGGAAAAAATAGGTTGTTTTAGAGCTTTGAGGTTTGGGAAAGTCTTAGTGTAGAGATTAGGAAAAACTAGACAATGTTGACTTAAGAATTTGGCCTAAAAGTTCAAAAAGGCATTAATGATGTTCTAAGCCCGACCTAAGGGTCCTAGCATGTGGGAGGAAGGTATATAAGGTCATAAAAACCCTAATTGAGCATATGTGAAAGCTATTGTATGATTTGGAGTTTTGGAAGGAGTTTTTGTGACTTGGAAGAGTGCAAATTTCATTGAATTTTTGTGTTTAAACCTTCATCCAGTCAATGATGGATTGAAAGGACTTGTGTGATGCTTTGAGGCTTTCATTTTTTTCATTTAATTTCTTTGTGAAGCATTAGATTAGACATTTAATTCAACTGGTTGTCATTTTGCAAGTTTTTGGTGTTCTTGGTCTCACTGCCGGTTCAGGCCAATTTTTGTAAATAATGATCCCCACTTGAATTCCTATGGAAAGGATACCGTGGACACTTGGAATAAATTAGGGGACTATTTTTACAGTGTACATATGGAGTGTGGTGTCCTGGTTTGCAGGGGAGATGATAAATTCATCAAGCACTAGGCGAGTGCAAGTGCATTCTGGCTAGTGGCTTGGAGAGGACAGCAGTAAAGAAAGTTGCTGAATGGATTGGTTTGTGCAAATAAAGAGAATTATATTGTGGGCACATGTATTCCAGACATTTATGTGCAAGGAGGAGAGTTGAGGAGGTCATTGAAGCCCTCAAAGTTGGAAAAAGGAGCCAAAACCCTAGAAACCCTTGAAAATATGGGGGTGTGAGGACACTCATATTTACGAATGCCAAAGGGACTAAACACCTGGTAAATATTGAAGCCTAGGGTACCACTAGAAATAATCTACAAAAATATTTGGGGGTTGTTATGACCGTTTTTGAAAAAAGCCAAGAAAACGGGTTCTAGGAGGCCTAATTGGGGCAAAAAGGCTACAAGGCCTAGAAACTAGAATATCTTGGAAGCGATGGGTAAAAGGTAAAAGTATCCAAAGAATTGGATCAGTAGGGAGAAAAAACAACTAAGGGACAGCTAGGATTCCGTTCCCTAAGGTTTGGAGTGGTTAGGACACGTTGGATCAGTGTGGAGCCTAGGGAAGCTTAGTGGTGAATTGAGAGCAATGGTGAAGAATTTAAAATTGGTGGAGAGTCTTATGAGGTGAGAGGGGTTTAGGAGAGATCCTTGAGTAGGGTAGAGAGGAATACCCTAGGAATACCAGAGAGTAGGTCTTGGGAAGAGTAAGATTTCTCTTGAAAGATAAGACTCCTCATCAAATTGGTATCAGAGCCATTAAAAGGCTTGGGAATTGAGAAGTGAATGTCAGAAAGAAGGGAATCCATAGGAGAAAGCACCATGGTGACCAATGTAGAGCTAGAAAGAGATTTGATAGAGCAACAAGAAAATAATAGGTGACTTGAAGTAGTTGTGGAAGAAATGAAGCAAAAACTAGAAGAGGTTACAGAGACTATAGGCAAGATGAGAGTACAGTTAGCAAAGGACAAAGACAAGGGTAAGGAGTACGTGGAGGAAGAAATAGAACTAGAACCTAACCCTCCATTAGCAGAGGAACCCTTCCTCAAATCATTGAAGGCATTGAGTGGCAAGGCACTAGAAGGTGTCCCTGTGTTCACTGGAAGAATGGATGCAGAGTTAGTTATGGAATGGATAGAGGGAATGGAGAATCACTTTGAATGTGATGGAATTATAGAAGCACAAAAGGTGAAGATAGCCAAATCAAGGTTAAGAGGACAAGCATTAACTTGGTGGAAGTTCTTTCAAGAAGAAAGGGAGATGGAAGGCAAGAAGCCAATAGGAAATTGGAAGACAATGGTAGCTAAAGTAAAGGAGAACTATCTACCTAAGGACTATGACATTCAATTGCACAAGAAGAGACAAAATCTCAGACAAAGAGACCTAGATGTAGCTGCATATACAGAGGAGTTCCAAAAACTAAGCCTTAGATCTAGAGTGCAATAATTTGAAAGCATCAAGGTTTCTAGGTATATAAACGGTCTTAGATGGAGCATACAAGAGGAGTTGAGTCTTTTCACACTTACTACCCTCCATAGCTGATATCAAATGGCTATTAAGGTGGAAGAGAAACTGGAAAAGAAACAAGATTCCAATACTAGAGGTAAAGGGAGAGGTAGAGACTCTAGAGATGGACATAGAGGTAGTTTTGGTGGAAGGAGAAATGAGAATAGAAGCCAAGGTGATGCTAAGGTTGGTGAACAATCCCATGAGTCAAATAGTAGAAGGGGTTACATAGGTAGAGGCTCTAACAATGGTGGAAGAGGTAGATCAGGAGCCTTTGGGAGAAGTTCACATTTTGCTTCCATGAAGTGTTACAATTGTGGAAAGTTGGGTCATCCGGCTTATAGGTGTCCTGACAAGCCAGCATATTCACAAAGTGAGAGGAAGATCAACTATGTTCAAGAAGAGGATTGCTCCAAACATTCAGAGGTAAGTTTAGATTCAGAGAAAGGTGAGAATCTCATGTTGAGAAGGATTTTGATCAAAGCACCTACCGAGGATGAACGCAAACAAAGGAGAGCTCTTTTTAGAGTCAAGTGCAAGATACTAGGTAAGGTTTGCAAGGTCATCATTGACTCAGGATCAACTGATAATGTCATATCAAAGGAGGTAGTACAAAAGTTGAAACTCATCAAGATACCCCATGTGTGTCCTTACAAGATTACTTGGTTGAACAAAGGGCAGAATATACTGGTCAATGAACAAGTTTGGGTTGAGTTTGCTATAGGAAAGTATCAAGACAAGATACTATGTGATGTGTTACCAATGGATGGATGCCATTTTTTGCTTGGAAGACCATGGCAATATGATAGGGAGGTGGTACACCATGGCAAGTAAAACAAGTACTCATTCAAGAAGGACGGAGTGACTTACAAAATTCAGTCTTTGTTGGAAGAAAGCACAGTGGAAAAGGCAGAAACCAGTGTTCTTTTGATGAGTGGAAAGGAATTCCTAAAAGACATCAAGGAGGAAGAAGGAATGGTCTATGCAATCATGTTGAAACCAAAGGAAGAGGAGTCACCTAGCCGGCTACCTATGACAACAAAAGTGAAACAATTGTTGGATCGGTTCAGGGATATAATTTGTGAAGGAACACTAGCTACATTACCACCTAAGAGAGAAATTAGTCATCAAATAGACTTTATACTAGGAGCAACATTTCCTAACAAGGCTGCATACAAGATGACACTGGAGCAGAACAAGGAGATAGAAAGGCAAGTTCAAGAACTTTTGGACCAAGGGCTGATCAGAAAGAGCATAAGTCCATGTGTTGTTCCAGTGGTGTTGGCACCTAAAAAAGGAGATAAGTGGAGAATGTGTATTGATTCTAGGGCAAAAAATAGGATAACTATTAGATATATGTTTCCTATTCCTAGGATAGAAGATCTAATGGACTGTTTAGGGGGTGCTAAGTACTATTCCAAAATTGATTTGAAAAGTGGCTATTATCAGATTAGGATGAAAGAGGGAGATGAATGGAAGTCATCTTTTAAAACTACAAAGGGGTTATATTAGTGGTTAGTAATGCCATTTGGGCTTACAAATGCACCTAGCACTTTTATGAGGGTGATGAATGAGGTCTTGAAGGACTTTATAGGAGTTTTTGTGGTGGTCTACCTAGATGATATCCTCATCTTTAGCAAAACAAAAGAAGAATATATGAAGCACCTAGAGCTTGTGCTGAAGAAACTTCAAGAGGAGAAGCTCACCATCAATCTTGAGAAGAGTGAGTTCATGAAGCAAGAGTTAGTCTACTTAGGATTTGTAGTATCACAAGGGAACTTGAAGATGGACAAGAGCAAGGTGGAAGCCATTCTTAGTTGGCCTACTCCCAAGACAGGGACAAAAGTTAGGATTTTCCATGGATTAGCTCAGTTCTGTAGGAAATTTGTGAGAAGGTTTAGTGAAATTTGTGCACCGGTTCTTGACACCATCAAAGGACAACTGAAAACTAATTTTGTGTGGACCAAAGAAGCCAATGAAGGATTTGAAAGATTGAAGAGGGAGATAGCTACCCAACCTATCCTAGTTTTACCAAGCTTTGACAAACCATTCATAGTGGAATATGATGCAAGTAACATAGCAGTTGGGGCTGTTCTAAGCCAAGAAGGCAGGCCAGTGGCATTCTTTAGTGAAAGGTTGAGTGAAGCAAAGTTTAGGTACTCATCCTATGACTTACAACTATATGCTTTGGTGCAGGCTCTCAAGAAGTGGAGGCACTACCTATTGCCCAAGGAATTTTTGGTATACATCGACAATCAGGCCTTAAGATACATAAATACTCAAGAGAAGCTTAGTTTGAGGCACACCAAGTGGATGAAGATATTGCAGTCATACACCTTTACCATCAAGCATAAGAAGGGGGTTAACAACAAGGTTGATTATGCTCTTAGCAGGAGGTTGCTTACTATCCAAGAGATACAGCTATAAAGCACAGGGGTTGAAGGATTCAAAGATCTATATGAAGGAGATTCTGATTTCTCAGTGATCTACAAGGTATGTTCTGATTTTGAGAAAGCATTTTCACAGTGAATATGCTGATTACACTTTGCATAATGGTCTATTGTTTAGGGGAAAGCAATTATGTGTTCCTAGAGGTTCTATGAGGGAGAATCTAATCCAAGAAAAGCATAATGGCAGTTTGAGTGGTCACTTTGGTTTGAACAAGACACTAGACTTAGTGGAGAGGTTCTATTGGTGGCTTAAAATGCAAAGAAATGTAAGAAGGTATGTTGAACAATGTGGAGTATGTCAAAAGGAAAAGGCAACATCAAGCATGCAGGTCTTTATCAGCCATTACCCATCCCAAGTAGACCATGGGAATGCATAAGCATGGACTTCATAGTAGGGCTACCTAGGACACCAACTGGTTTTGATAGTGTGTTTGTGGTAGTGGACAGATTCAGCAAGATGAGCCATTTTATCCCATGCAAGTCAAATTGCACACCTATTCTTCAAGGAAGTAGTGAGGATACATGGGTTGCCAAGGAGCATAGTTGTAGACAAAGATGTGAAGTTTATGGGGCAATTTTGGAAGACTCTTTGGAAAAGGTTAGGAACCAACTTGTCTCATAGCTCAGCATATCATCCTCAAATGGATGGACAGATATAGGTGATAAATAGAGTACTTGGTAACTTGTTGAAATGTTTAACTAAGGATTATGGACAAGGATGGGAGCAAGTGATTCCACAAGCAGAATTTGCTTACAATGATAGCACAAATAGAACTACGGGTAAGAGTCCATTTGAGATAGTCTATGGGTTACATCCAAGGGGTGTACTTGAGCTTAGAGAACTAAAAGGTTATGAAGGAATTAGTGGACATGCTGATGATTTTTCTCAGTCAATGAGAGAGGTTCATGAGCAGGTAAGGAAGAAATTGATAGAGGCTAACCAAAAGTTGAAGGCTAAAAGAGATGAAGGGAAGAGAGATCTACAATTTGAAATAGGTGATTTGGTGATGGTATACTTGAACAAGGCAAGGTTACAAAAATGTATACCAAGTAAGATACAGATGAAAAGGATAGGGCCATGTAAAGTATTGGCTAAGTATGGGTCAAATGCATACAAGGTGGAGTTACCCAAGGGGATGTCTATTTCTCCTATCTTCAATGTGAAAGACTTGGTGAAGTATAAAGGACCAGAAATGGATGAGGAACAGTATAGTGATGAGGTCAGTAAGGATGTGGAAGCACTCAAGGTACCTGATCAGATCAGACCACAACTGGACAGGATTTTAGACTCAAGGGTGAATAAGACTAGGCACAAGACATACAAGGAGCACCTAGTGAAGTGGAAACATCAACCAGAGTCAGAAGCTACTTGGATAGCAGAGAGTGACTTTAAGAAACATGGAATTAGTGAGGATCTCTTGACACCACAAGTTCCCTAGCTTCTTTGTTGCAGGGGGAGAATGGTGTAGGAGCACCTTAAAAGGTCTTTTGGAAGATCTTGGCAATTTTGGCTTGTAGGTGGTTCTGGCCAACCACCAAAGTAATAAGGACTAATTGTAAAGTCCCAGAAGTGTTTTTGATGTGTTTTTTATGGAAAAATTAGGCTGGTTTAGAGCTTTGAGGTTTGGGAAAGTCTTAGTGTAGAGATTAGGAAAAACTAGACAATGTTGACTTAGGAATTTGGCCTAAAAGTTCAAAAAGGCATTAATGATGTTCTAAGCCTGACCTAAGGGTCCTAGCACATGGGAGGAAGGTATATAAGGTTTTAAAAACCCTAATTGAGCATATGGGAAATCTATTGTATGATTTGGAGTTTTGGAAGGAGTTTTTGTGACTTGGAAGAGTGCAAATTTCATTGAATTTCTGTGTTTAAACCTTCATCCAGTCAATGATGGATTGAAAGGACTTGTGTGATGTTTTGAGGCTTTCATTTGTGTTATTTAATTTTTGTGTGAAGCATTATATTAGACATTTAATTCAACTGGTTGTCATTTTGCAAGTTTTTGGTGTTCTTGGTCTCACTGCCGGTTCAGGCCAGTTTTTGTAAATAATGATCCTCACTTGAATTCCTATGGCAAGGCTACCACGGCCACTTGGAATCAAGTAGGGGACTATTTTTAAATTTTACATATGGATTTTGGTGTCCTGGTTTGCAGGGGAGATGATGAATTCATCAAGCACTAGGCGAGTGCAAGTGCATTCTAGCTAGTGGCTTGGAGAGGACAACAGTAAAGAAAGTTGCTGAATGGATTGGTTTGTGCAAATAAAGAGCATGAGAGTGTGGGAACATGTATTCTAGACATTTTTTTGCAAGGAGGAGAGTTGAGGAGGTCATTGAAGCCCTCAAAGTTGGAAAAAGGAGCCAAAACCCTTGAAAAATATGGGGGTGTGAGGACACTCATATGTACGAACGCCAAAGGGACTAAACACCTAGTAAATATTGAAGCCTAGGGTACCAATAGAAAGAGTCTACAAAAATATTTGGGGGTTGTTAAGACCGTTTTTGAAAAAAGCCAAGAAAACGGGTTCTAGGAGGCCTAATCGGGGCAAAAAGGCTACAAGGCCTAGAAACTAGAATATCTTGGAAGCGATGGGTAAAAGGTAAAAGTATCCAAAGAATTGGATCAGTAGGGAGACAAAACAACTAAGGAAAAGCTAGGATTCCCTTCCCTAAGGTCTGGAGTGGTTAGGACATGTTGGATTAGTGTGGAGCCTAGGGAAGCTTAGTGGTGAATTGAGAGCAATGGTGAAGAATTTGAAATTGGTGGAGAGTCTTATGAGGTGAGAGGGGTTTAGGAGAGATCCCTGAGTAGGGTAGAGAGGAATACCCTAGGAAGACCAGAGAGTAGATCTTGGGAAGAGCAAGATTTCTCTTGAAAGATAAGACTCCCCATCAACATGTATTTAATACATGATGTGCTTATGAATAGCAAATTAATGATGTAAGGTATTTAACAACTTTATAGTTGATACTTGAATATATATGTATATGTTGGGTAAAGTCCATCTTATGTTGGTTCCATGTAACTTGTATGTGTTATGAAAACTGACTCCAAATTTAGAGGTCTCTATGTATAGGCTCATGTATCTGTTGGTTATGATTATGATTAATGTTATGTATGACCCTCCAAGAGTGAAGGGTGACCCCACAAAGCTAGTTTACAATTTCTGGGAGATTCTGATTTTTGTTGAAATCACATATTTTTAGAAAATATAATGATTCAAGCCTTTAAAAGTTCCATTTTAAGGATTTCAATTGAAGAGGTTTTGATCAAACCACCTTAGATCAAACCCACTTGGATAGAACCCCGCTAGTTTTAAACCATACCTACAATAGAGTCTCCTATACACCTATCAAAATGTTGATAAAAAATCACTTTTGATTTACCTTTTGGGGGATCAAATGAATTCATTTAAAACTTATTTCGAATGATCATGGTAGTCCTCAAAACAAGCTATCCAACGAATATAATTTTAATATTTTTTGGTTTTATTATGTATGTGTTTTTTTAGTTTTATTAAACATAGGTTTTTCACCGAAAATCAAGCTCTCGATTATGTTGTACATAGTCCGCCTATGTTTCAATTGTAATTGGTTTGACTTCAAAACTTGATTGAGGAAAAAATATCTAATAAAACACTATGAAACCAAATGAAAGTGCTAGATATCGTAGTTACAAATCTAAATTCGAAAAAATTAGAATTTTATCCTTCATACAAAAAAAATTATGTTGTATACGATGAGCGACACCCCCTTAAAAGTGTTGTTTTTTTAAAAAAGCTAGTTTTTGAAGGAGATGGAAAAAGAAGTGAAATATGATTCCAATTTTTTTTAAAAATATATAGTTAGAATATATAGACAAAACATCACAAATCACTAGTTTTCATCATCTTCAAATTCCTCACAGTTTAGCCGCTATAGGAGCCTCAAAGTGAAGATTTAGTTAAAAAAAATCAATTCAGTGTCCAGTTTGCCAAAAAATTATAAACCAATATTGTGGGATCACCCTGAACCTCTAAGATATTTGAGTAATGACAAAAAAAAATTGGACCATGCCAATGATTAATGTCTGGGCTACTCGTAGGGACTATTTAGTATTCACCTCATTCATGAAGGTGAAGGTTGTTATGGGCTACCTTGGTTATGATTATGATATAGTAATGGTTGCATGGGTAGGGACCCATCTGTGTGGTTAACAGTAATCTTGGCTAACTATTGTATCGAGGGGTTTCATTGACTATCACTAAGGGCACAAAAGTGACCGATGCCAAGTGTTACCCACAATTATGAAGAACATAACTGACAATATCACTAAAGTCACAAGGTGGTACATGTCAGGAGCTACTTCTTCCTAGGTGGATAGACTTGTCGTTGGTTGCCTATAGGCGATTGATGTCAAAATCCACTGAGTTATGGTAGGTTCACTACTTGGGGATAGCCTTGAGATGGTGGATGGACCTGCGGTGTAGTATGGGATCCACCAAATCCCCTTCCCAGTTTTCAAACTCTATACTTGGCCTTCTAGGGTTGAGGATAGACTCGAGGTGTAGTATGGGATGCATCAAATCCTCTTCACGTTTTTCCAATGCTACAAAAGACCTGACAAAAGGATAGTACCCATGCTATAGTGCATAATACACCGATATTATTTCTATCTATGATGCATTATGGACATGTGTTAGTTAGCCATTGTGATGTGTAAGGTTGTCACTATGCACGTGATGTATGTTGGATCTCATCACCATGTATTTGTGATGTATGTTGGATCTTGTTATTGTGTATCAATTATGTATCTTGGATAGATAGTCATTGTGTGTGTGATGTTCTAGAGTTAGTCATTATGTATTGGTGATGTATGTAGGAGCTAGTCACTAATGTTATTGTGATATGCATATGAGTTAGTCACTGTTGTACTTGTGAAAATGAGACAATCATAATTGTATTTGCGATGTACATATGAGCTAATCACCATTGTATTTTTGATCTGTGTATGATCCAATCACTATTGTATGTGTGATGTGTATGAGCTAGTTAGCTTGTATATATGGAGGTATGCTCGTGACAGTCAATGTGTATGATCTTTTGAATTAAGGTATGAATGACCCCTTGTGAATATTGTGAATGTTTGTACATAGTAATATTTGGTAATGTTTGGTATGGACCCAACACTTGATGACAAGTTATTATCAAAGTTATTATCATTATATTATATATGACTAAGTTGATAGCTTCCATGTACTTAATTAATAGTTATGGGTTAAAGGCAAGATCATAGATCTCATACAAAAGGAGAGATTGAACTCCCTCTATCACTGTGGATTGAACTACGAAGCCTCTAATTCTCATGAGGGAATATGTAGGTAGGGTCACCATGAACCCTCGAGGTTTAGGTCTAGGTCTAGGGATGACCCTAATCATAATAGCTTTGCACTTTTGAGTGTAAGCATATAAGTGGTGATGTTGATTTATTGTCACCAGGAGGAATATAGAACTTTTGAAATTTTAACACTTCTAATCTAGTTGGAATATTTTTAGTCGGTTATGTTGGCAGTTGTTGTAAATTGAAAAAAAATTGTAGTGTCCGAGATGGGGTTTTTACAATTTTCAGCATGAGAATGTATTAACTCACAAGACAATAATAATAAAAATTTAATGTTATTACTATAAGAAAAAGGGTCACACAACTTGGACTTGTAGAACTTGGATTAATGATGTTCTTAAGGAAAAATAAAGTGAAAAATGATGTTAACTTAGCTTGTGTTGAGGACTATGTTGTTTGTGAGGACTCATTAGATGATGCATTTGTTATAAATCATTGTTTTAAAGATAGTAGGGATGGATACTTATTTTGAACCTTCACAATTGGAGGTTAGTAGCATTAGATATTGAAGGATTTTTATCATCTTGATTCATCTTTTCACTAAGAGATGGTGTTTTATTTGAGAAGAATATTTTTTTCTTTATTCTTTTGGCATTGACAAAACTGAAGAATGTACATGTTGTGAAATTTGTTTTGTCGAGATAGAAAGGGATCTAGTGAATTAAATATGGATTGTTATCTAGATAGTTTAGGTGGAGCGGATCTAAGGAATTATACATTTTTGAGGGTCATGTGACAACTTGTCCAATAATTGAGGGGATCTGTAATTCTGGAATTTGAGGAGGCAAATCTAAGAACTTAAAAATTTAGCTTAGGAGTTACATCCTTTAGAAAGTCACAAGATAGTTTGATAGAGTTACATTTAGTCTAGAAATTATTTTTTCAAAGAATATACATTTATTTATTTCAATCAACATGTTTTGTTATGTAGAATGCAAATCTTAAGAGGTCTTGGAATATTAATATTTGCATAACTAAAATCATTTTAGTGACTTGTTTGTTTTTATTATTTAATAATTAGTTGCATTCTTGTTGTTCTACATAAATAATATAATCATTATTGCTAGTTATTACTCCTATTTTTTAGGATACAAATTATCATAAATGGACCACAAATTTACAAGGAGAAATTTAGTAGGACTGTTCAATTCATGAGCTGCAATTGCTCTTCCAAGATCTCTCATGTAAATGAATATTGTCGGTTGCCCGTTGTTTCCCAATACTTTACAGCATTAGCATTTTTCTACTTTAGTGGCTATTGTTGGTTCCAAAGAGACATGTAAAACGTGAACTTTCGGTCTAAAAAGACACGGGAAAGGAACCAGTGCAAGTGATGTGTTACATTGCTTTAATAGAGGGAGGACAGAATGAACATTGTTTGTTGCCCATTCTTTCTGGAAACAAGTGTTTAGGAAGGAGACGCGAAATGCAATTTGTGTGTGGATGTTAGTCTTGAGTCACTGATTTTACTGACACAAATATTTGAGTGGCATCTAACGAATGATCAAATGAATGAGATTTAAGAAGTTAAAAATAGTCTATGAGACTATTAATATTGTATTTTTTGTCTTTTATTTTTCAACCATTTTATTATTCAAGATGATGATGAGCTTTCTAACCTTCGCAATAGTACCCTCACTAAATGAATTATACTAAGAAACTGTTGTCAAGATATTGATATGTTTGTCCATGATGTTCTTGAAAGCATCATATTCCACAATAAAGTGCTTTTTTATTCCATTATCTTGTGAGTGCAAAAAGTATATGTAACTCTTTCTTCCCATGTTTCTTTAGTTGGAGTTTATAAGAGATAGTTCTTAAGTGAGCAATAAGAATCTTGGCACTCCACGGAATACCAGCCCCTATGTATGCTTTTTATTGATGATTACATGTGGTGTTGAACTCTTTAATATAATATTTCTTCTTTCTCCCTAGCACTTTATCCCATATACACTTGTGGAACTTATCCATAACAAAAGCCTTTATCTCTTGGCTATTTATGGGGCATGGATTCAAATGGGCTTTTCATTATTGTTTTGCTTCATTCATGCCATCTTTCTTTTGATCATGATGTCATTGAAAATAATCTTAGGCTATCTACCTACTTCCATTTGTTCAGTTCTTTTTAAATATCTTTTGGGAAACGCCATAGTAATTTCTTCAATAGGATTTGCCCCTATTTCACTTAACATAATCTCATAAGAAACTGAACCTTTTATTTTGGACTTGCTTTTGATGAAGTAGTTTTAAATTTTCTCATTTTTTTTTTCAATTTGAGTTTGAGGTGTTTCTATCCAACAATTAAAACCTATAGAGAACCACCAAAAGCACTAAAAACCCTAAAAATAACCTAAGTATTTTTCTGAAACCATAATTTTTCCTCTCTACATCTATTTTCAAGAGCATATAATACTTTGCATCCTCTCAAAGTTCTCTTCTTTCTAAAGTCGTCCTAACTAAGTTTGTTGTTGAATTCAATCCCAAGGTATTTGTACTCAATTACTTCTTCAATAGTATTTCCTTCAAAATAGAACTTATGCTAGCTCTACTTTCTTTTGTTGAAGAAAATTATGATTTTGGTCTTGGTGGTATTAACTTGCATCCACACTACTCTACAAAAATGTTCAAGGGCATATAATTTCTCTTACAACTCATGAGTTAATTTAGCAACCAAAATAAGGTCATCTACATATAAAATAAGTATTATAACAAATTCTCCCAAAAAAACACCATCTCTTCCTTACACATTTAGCCATTTTTCAAATTTGTAAATATATAAACCAAAAAGAGTAGGATATAAGGGGAACCCTTGGGTGACCACAGTGTCACTCCTAATGTTGTTTGAAATGTCTATCAAATTTTTTACTTTGATTTTAACATCTTCATAGAGTCTATGGATAGTCACTCTTAAATAAAAAGGAATACCAAGTTGTTCCATTCTACATCATGATTTATACTTGGGAACCATGTCAAAAGACTATTTGAAGTCAACAAAAAACAAAATAGCTCTTCCCTTTCACCCAATTTTTTTCAATGATGTGCCTCAAAGTGATTTTGTGATCAATCATATAGTGCTTAGGTCTAAAACCTACTTGTTCTTTTTCTTGCTTTTATTTTTCCTCTACCCACTTGTCCACTAGTATTTTGCAAGCAAAGGGTTGATCATTATGGTCCCAATATCAGAAGCATTATTAATATGCATGAAGTGTCATTAAAAGACACATCAAAAATTAAACTTTTTCAATGATGTGCCTCAAAGTGATTTTGTGATAAATCATATAGTGCTTAGGTCTAAAACCTACTTTTTCTTTTTCCTCTAAATACCCATGTGTTCACTATGTGTTTTGCAAGAAAAGGGTTGATCATTATGGTCCCAATATCAGAATGATTATCAATATGCATAAAGTGTCATTAAAAGACATGTCAAAAATCATTTTCCTCCATTTTACAAGACATAAAGCACGACACAATGACCATTGCAAGCAGACAATAATAAGTATTAGTAGAGTTGTGTAATATTTTCCAGTCAATGTTGTATCATTACACATGGCATCTAGACCCTTTGAAAAAAAATCCTTTTAAAAAGTACTAAAATAGATCTTTGAATATTGAGAAAAATGGAATCCATCATCCTTTCTAATTGATAGGGTCTATTTTGTAGCAATTTCTAGGCATAAATATATCTCATGTCAATATATTTTTTTTGATCTCCAATCTAGCTTTAATCAATAGCAGGTTAGGGAATTGATTTAATTTCAGGGATTCAATTTTCTCAATTGTAGAATCTATCATTTTAACAAATAGTTGTAATTACCATTATTATTTATTGTACTTTCTTTCTAAATGGTTGATGAGATTATGATGGTCTTGATAGGTATATGACTATGTCCATATTAAATAATAAATGTTGCTCTAAAAATCCCATACACTTATTATCCCCACCTTTTCTCCCAACACCCTTACATTTCCTTGTTATTTTTTCTTTCCATCCAATTTGATGAGAATTCCTATATATGATAATATAGTATTAATGCCACATAGTTTGTCAATGGATGTGTCTAATAATACAAAGTCCTCATATTTTGGGATAAGAGCACATTTATAGGCCATTGATAAGATGTTAATCAATAACTCATCTTCAAGAGCATCAAAATTTATACATGATTGAGATGCCAGGGAGACTTGAGCCCACACATTATTGAGGAGGTTGCATATATCGTTTACCACTAATGTGATAGAATTTATTCCTCATGAGTCTAAAAGGAATAGTTAAAGGATGTAAGTAATCTATTTTCATAGAGAATGGAAAACTTGTACAAAAAGAAGAAGCTATATGGAGTAGCTATATGACCCACCCAAAACATGCAAATAATTAGGGAAAGAGGATTCCCCAATGAGCTTCTAGGGTTTTTCACCTAAAAGCTAAGGTTGGAAGAATGGGCTCTCTTTCGCACTAAAGTATTTTTGGTGTTCATTCAAAGGGGTTAGGGGCTTAAAGTGATGTGTGTGGGATTTCCTAAATGCTGGAAATTGAAATAGAAAATAACCACTAATATAAAATCTAAAGAATGCAACTATATTGGAAAACACACTATGATATGCAAGCATTAAACTAAATGACCTAAGAATGAACATGAAACAAAATAGAAAGGTGGGAAATGAAAAGGGTGTGCACCTAGAAACTTGTAGAGTCTGGAAATGTTGTTGAAACTAAAATTTAGACTTGCTGGGACACTTACACCATTCTAGGTGACCTAGTCCTTTTTCTTGGAAAATCTGTCGAAACCCGTTTCTGCCAAAAGGGTACTCAGATCCACAAAAACCAAAAAATTCTTGTATGGTGGGACTAGGTCTCCACTAATGGAGACCTAGTCCCTTTCAGCCTTTCATGAAGTCTAAAAGTGGAATCTAGAGGTCTCGGTTTGCACTTTCTGCTTCTTGAGGTACTCAGATCTAAAACTTTGATTCTCGACCTGTAGGAGACTTTTAATGGATGTTTTTCCCTAGCTAAAAATGAGGTGTCCTCAGAAAGTCTTCAATCTAATCTTCAATGATCTCCAAGCTTCCAACATACCTAAATCTGCAAACACACAAAGAAGGAAGAAGAAATGTTGATTGTTAGAGAATAGGGGTTTGCCTTGGTCAAACCCCTTTGTAGATAATTAAATCAAATGAAGAGACAAGATAATAAAGAATGAAACATGGAATGATGGATTCAATACCTTGCCATGATGATTGATCTTTAGTTGTTGCAATAATTAGCCCTTGAATACCTTGGAGAGATGTCTTGATGGCTTAGAGTACTCAAACCCTAACTTGCTTGAGAAGAGAGAGAGAAGTGAAGAGTGAATAATGAACTAGGAGGAGAGAAGAAGTGCAAAATGAGGGAAAAAACCCTTATTTATACAATTTATGCCCTAATTTCCTCGAAAATAACACAATACAAGCCGACCTTAGGGTTTAGGAGACAAAATACCGAAAGAAAATTAAGTTAAATTTTAATTTTAAGCCACATGGGACTAGGTCGCCCAAGGTGGCGACCTAGTCCACCTGGGAAATTTTCATTAGTTTTTGAGGATTAAAGTGTGATTATTGTTGGCTGTCAGGATTGTCTAACAAAACACACTAAAATAAGGCATGTATGTGCATTAAGGGGTCATTATAGCATAAGAAAGGGTTAATTTCATGATGCCAAGCCTAGGAAATTGTGAAAATGTTTTACAACACCTTCCACCTGGGAAATTTTCATTGGTTTTTAGGGATTAAAGTGTGATTATTGTTTCTTGTCGGGATTGTCTCACAAAACACACTAAAATAAGGCATGTATGTGCATTAAGGGGTCATTATAGCATAAGGAAGGGTTAATTTAGTGATGATAAGCCTAGGAAAGTGTAAAATTTGTTTACAACACCTTGGCACAAGGCTTGGAAAAGGGGTAAAAAAGGGTTGAAAAAAGGTCCAAAATCCATAGGCAAGGGTCCAAATGAGTGAAAAGTTTCAAAGGCTACACTTTTTGGTGACACATTTAGCCCCCACTTTAGTGAGAGGATGAACTTGCTTCAAACTCGCACTAAATTAACCCAATGGAGATGGTGAAGAATGACAAAGAAGGAGGTGGTCAAGCCCCCAAGATTTGAGATTCTAAGTCAAAAAGACATCAATGCAAAAGACACATTCAAGGGTGAATGAATTGCAGAAAAATGAGATGCATGATCATACAATGACAAGGATTAGTATGAAGAGAGTAAGGAAAGATGTGCTCACTCTGGGGCCACAGAACATCAGGTCATTTGCGAGGTGAGTTGTGCCAAAGAAGACTTGAGAAACATACACATGGTTGGTATGTACTCACACACACAAAGGTGGTTGTGGGGAAATTCATGCCGCTAGTTGGTCTTCCCGCTCAAATCATACCAAAGTTATACCTCCTAATAACTTTGATAAGGTGCCACTAAATAAAATGACATTTGTAATGATAATGTAAGGAGTGTTCAAAGGGATTTGCTCTGTTCGTGCAATGTCTCATCTTAAGGAACATCATGAATAATGTTGCCAAGAGAGGAAAAGTTCAAATGGACTCATCTTATATCCAAGAGAGGAAGGACTCTTCTTGTATGCAAAAGGGGAAAAATGCAAATGTCTCATCCTGAGCAACATTGTACGTAATCTTTCTAAGAGAGGGAATTTCAAGAAAAATAAAATTGCATAGTGAAATGTGAGTGGTGATGTACTCCCCCACTTTAAAGGAAATGCTACACATCGTTCTATGAGAAATTGCTTTAAAGTAGAAGAAGGAGAGGACATGAGAGCTTGTTCAGAAATCCCTATGTCGAGTCATATGTTTCTGAGAAGCCACATCATGAAGAAGGGGAAGTATGTCACATGTGGGTCAACTTAAGAAAAGTCGTACACATCCCAAGCTCGCTCTTATATGTTCATGAAAGGTTAATGACTAGTTGAAAGAGACAATGACAAGTGACATACGAGGGAAGAGGCTACCTAACCCCTTGCCCCCACTTAGTGCAAGACAAGAGTGAGCCAAAATAATTGAGGAGATGCAAGGTTGAGTGAAAATCAGTATCAATTAGAGGAATGAGGTGCCCCCACATAAGGAAGAACACAAAAATCCTTAAGATGTTGGATTTTACTACTCAAGGCCTTACATTCATTTGTGTGATGACCATAAACTCAGTGCTAGGCACAAAAGGAATGTTTGTTGGAACATTTATTTTGAGTTTTGGGAGGAAGGGAGATCAAGTGACCTTGGAGGAGTCTCAACAAGATACCCTCTTGATCAAAGGTAGAAGGTGTTCCTTTTGTGTGTAATAAACAGGTTTCTTGTTTAGTATAGGTTGTCAGACCTACACAAGGTGCTATAGATTGTGAGATTTTATACGCTCCTTTGGAGGAGTGTGTAAAATCCAAATCAGTAGTTGGTTGTGAGATGACATTAGCATTGAGCAAAGAGTCCTTTGTTTGTGGAAAAGGATCACTTTTGAAGGTTGGGTTAGAAGGGTGATTTTAGATAGGGTTGGTGTGAGGTGAAGGCTTGATGATTTCAATGAAAGGATAAAATCCAAGACCATGATGTGTTGTTTGCATGTTAGGCTTGATAGGGTTGTGGATGCCTTGTTCATTAGCACCACATCCTTTTCCACTATAGCCAAGTTCTTTCATGATCTCATAACCTTTTCCATAGAGATTTTTCAGCACTTTTGGATCGAGTGAGGGTTCATTGTTGGCATTTTTTTCTAAAGTAGTCGAGGTGGATGCTTTCAAAGGATCAGCCAAGTCTTGTGTTGACAAGACTATGTTTCCCTTGTCATAGTCTTTGTTTGTGATCTTGGATTCTCCTAGTAAAGGAGGTGTGAAGTCTAAATAACCCCAATCATCCAAGGGTGGTTGTTGTATAGGTTCCACTTGTTTGGTTGGTGTTGAAATGGTGAAGGGTTTGGATTGGTTTTTCCCAAGTTGTAAGACACTGTAAGTTTTAGGATCAGCATCGAGTGTGTACACTTTATTTTTGTAGATATACTTCATCTTATGATGAAGAGTGGAAGGCACCCCATTCATTGCATGAATCCATGGCCTACCCAAAATGAGATTATATGAAACATCATTGGGCATAACATGGATCAATGTGTCTGATGTGGCCATTTTGACTGTGAGAGGTATAGTGATCACATCGAGTGGATTTTGTCCTACACTATCAAATCCACTGATGGATAAGGAGGTAGGTTGAATGGTTGATTTATCAATATGGAGCCTATCCAAGAGATTGACACTACACACATTTATAGAGCAGCCATTGTCAACAAGGGTTCTCTTGATCCCTATGTTTTTGTATTGAGATATGATCATGATAGCTTCAACTTGTTTTTGCACATCTAAAAGAGGGAGCTCACTTTGGTGGAAAAAATGGTCAACATTCAAGCCTTGAATCATAGTTGTGATGTCATTCGTTTGTGCATTAGAAGGGATGGGAATTTGTTGTAAGGCTTCTTGCATCATGTTGTGATAGTGAGAGGAGGCTTGAATAAGGTCCCATAAAGATATTTTAGCAGGAGTATTCCTTAGTTGGTCAACAAGGCCATACTCCCTAAGGAATGAATTTAGGCAAGGGGCAATAGGTAAGATGGGAGTGGATGAAGTTAAGGATGTTGAGGTTGGTTGGGGTGGGTGGGGATTGTTTCTTGTGTAATTTGTATGAGCAACGGTATTATGAATCGGTTGTTGCAACACATTATTCAGGGGTGGGTAGAGGGTAAATTCAAGTTTAGGTTTGTTTGAAGGGGGACAAAGGATGAGTTGAGGTTGAATAATATTAACATCCTCTAAAGAAGGAGAGTCTAACATAGTCTCTACATCTTCTTGTAAGGGCATAATATTATTATTAGGGGAATGATCAATGATGGGATGATTAAGAGAGGGGTCTATTTGATTGTTGAAGGTCTCATTCTCTTGTTCCATACTATCAACCCTAGTAGGAGAGCTTGGAAGAGGTTCATCGCTAGCTTCATCACAAGGAGGGGAGGCCTCAAGAGAAGGACCATTATGATTTTCAAAGAGATTATCCCAAATGGGAGGAGTATTAGGGAAGGGAGGGTCAAGATTCTCATGACTTGTAATAGGTGTATCTTCTAACACTGACCTATCCACGTTGCATCGAGGAGGGATATAAGAAGAAATTTTTTGAGGGTCATGGTTATAGAGACTAGGTAAGGGTATGATGTTTTCATGTTGTTGTTTAATGTTTTGCAAAGGGGAAGGGAGGGGAGGAAGACACGAAAGACCATCATGATCTTAAATGGTTGTGTCTTCTTTCACTAAGATATCTTCATCACCAATGGGAGAGATATTAGGAGAAGAACAATTATGATTATCATGATTATTGATTTTTGTATCGTCATCGGTCAAAGCTTTAGTGGATGAGCTAGAAGAGATGAATTCATCAAGGGCTTCATCTAACATCTCTAAGTCATCTCTTCTACAGGGATTTCTATCGCTAAGTTTGTGAGTGGGTGCATGTGATGTTGTTAATGTTGTGTTTTCATTTTCTAAAGAATTTGCTTTAAATGATCTAGGAACTAATAAAGAAAATGAAGATTGCTAAAGTCTAATGCTATCTACAAGTACCATGAATGCTATTTAAAATGTAAAAAAATATATATAAACTTAAAATTCAATGTAAAATACATAAGATGAAATGCAACTTTCAGATTTCAAACAATGTAATTGACTGATTATACTTGAAAAGAAAATGTTGTGAATATAAGATGAAATTTAAGAAATTCATGAAATGAGCTAATTTAGGCTAGATATCATGAAATGCATGGTACCGAAACATAACCAAGTGATACAAGTAGGTAATGGCATAAAATAAAAGCATAAAAGCATAGTTTTTAGCTCTATAAAGGGTAGTTTCAAAGGCCTAAAGGGACTAGGTCGCCCAGAGTGGCGACTTAGTCCTCCTGGTGATTTTTTTGATATTTTGTAAGATATTTTGATGGATACAAGTGGTTTTTGTATTGTAAAATGTAGACCTAACATGAAAATGCAAAAAAACAAAGATTTTTAATGTTTTAAGGTGCAAATATGCAACTATATGCACTTTTCACTAATGCAAATTGTAAAACCCTAGAATGCAAAATGCAATGCAATGCAAATCTAGGATGATAAAGAACTCCAAATTAGAGAAAAATGGGATTCAAAATTGAGGTTCACCAAAATGAACCACTGAAAACATGTAAATAATTAGGGAAAGAGGATTCCCCAATGAGCTTCTAGCGTTTTTCACCTAGAAGCTAAGGTTGGAAGAATGGGATCTCTTTCACACTAAAGTATTTTTGGTGTTCATTCAAAGTGGCTAGGAGCTTAAAGTGATGTGTGTGGGATGCCCTAAATGCTGGAAATGGAAATAAAAACTAACCACTAATGGAAAATCTAAAGAATGCAACTATGCTGGAAAACACACTATGATATGCAAGCATTAAACTAAATGACCTAAGAATGAACATGAAATAAAATAGAAATCTGGGAAATGAAAAGGGCATGCACCTAGAAATTTGTAGAGGCTGGAAATTTTGTTGAATCTGAGATTTAGGACTGTTGGAACACTTACGCAATTCTAGGCAACCTAGTCCTTTTTTGGGAAAAATCTACCACAACCTGTTTTTGCCAAAAAGGTACTCAGATCCATAGAAAACCCAAAAATTATTGTATGGTGGGACTAGGTTGCCACTAATGGTGACCTAGTCCCTTTCATCCTTTCGTGAAGTATGAAAGTGGAATCTAGAGGTCTCGGTTTGCACTTTTTGCTTCCTGAGGTACCTGGATCTGAAACATTGATTCTCGCCCTATAAGAGAATTTTAATGGATTTTTTTACCTACATAACAAGGAGGTCTCCTCAACAAGTCTTCAATCCAATATTCAATGATCTCCAAGCTTCCAATATATCTAAATCTACAAGCACACAAAGAAGGAAGAAGAAATGTTGATTGTTAGAGTATAGGGGTTTGCCTTGGTCACATCCCTTTGTAGATAATTCAATCAAATGAAGAGACAAGATAATAAAGCATGAAACATAGAATGATGGATTCAATACCTTTTCATGATGATTTATCTTGAGTTTTTGCAACAATCAACACTTGAATGCCTTGGAGAGATGTCTTGATGGCTTAGATTACTCAAACCCTAGCTTGCTTGAGAAGAGTGAGAGAGAAGTGAAGAGTGAATAATGAACTAGGAGGAGAGAAGAAGTGATAAATGAGGGGAAAAATCCTTATTTGTACAAGTTATGCCCTAATTTCCTCAAAAATAACACAATACAAGCCGACCTTAGGGTTTAAGAGACAAAATCCCACAAGAAAACTAAGTTAAAATTGAATTTTAAGCCACATGGAACTAGGTCATCCAAGGTGGTGACCTAGTCCACCTAGGCAATTTTCATTGGTAGGGATTCAAGTGTGATTATTGTTGCGGTAACATGATAGATTTTTTTGCAAGCTAGAATAACAAAGTTAAATCTTAATCTAAACAATAATATAAAATCTAACAACAAAGAACGAGGAAATAAACTTAACTAATAAAATCAAAATGATCTCACCGAATATGCGTTCATCCCTTTGAATTATCTTGATTGCTCTTCTCCATTTTGCCTTTTCAGTATTCTTGCCCTTAGACTTTTGTGCTTGAATGCAAGTATAGCTTTGTCGAGTGTCTAAGGAAAATATTGAAGAATAGTCTCTCTTCTCAAAAATGAATGATTTTGGGAGGAGGAATAATGATTATGACAGGCCATTTTATAGATTTTGTGTTTTCGAACGATCAGCTCAGATTGAAAGAGAGATTGATGGATGAGATTGATGAATGCCATGCGATGTGAGTTGTGTGTCAGATAGAACGTGAGTTAGAATGCGAGTAAGAACACGAGTTCAGGAAAGACTGCAGATAGAGACTAAGTTAGAACGTGAGTTAGAACACGAGTTCAACATCTTAATCTCTAAAAATAGAAGAAATAGACTTTGTATGCAAAATCCAAAGTTAAAAGTTGAAGAATAATGCATTCGAATGTAAACATGAGTTAATTAATTAAATAAAGATATTTAATTAATAAACACATCATGCATATGAGTTAGAACTAGTTAACTGACTAGTTGTGACAGAGAGTTCTCTCGCAGAGATAATCAAATGTTAAACCCAGAGATAACTGGAGAACTAAAAATAGATCTCGAGTCAGAAGGTGAGTGAATGATTAGATAACTGATTGATAGAGGAATGTGACATAAATAATTAAATATGAATTAAATGTTAATTTAATTCAACATTTGAAAGATGAAAGACTTAATTAAATAAATAAGGATAATTTATTTAATTTGACTGTTTGAAAAGGATAATATAAATAATTAAATAATAAATATTTAATTATAGATAAAGGGGGTTAAATGAATAATTAAATAAAGATATTTAATTATAGTTGGAAAATTATGATAAAGGGGTAATTAAATAATAAATTATTTTAATTGAGAGATAAAGGGGGAATAATTAATTAGTTCGCAACATAATTAAATAAATATGATTTATTTAATTAATCAAGTTGAATAAAGATTAATAATTAATTAATTAATTAATTAAAAAGGGGTATTTAATTAATAGAGGAAATATGTGTTAGAAAGGTTAATTAAATAATTGACATTATTTAATCAAGACCATGGATAATAGAAAATTATGTCGAATATGTACTCGTAGGCCTAGACCAATTTTCGGTGTCTATAGTTTGCCCCTCTTTGATACAATGTTGATACGACGTTGTGTCAAAGAAAATATGCCCCGGTCGTGCCCCAGCATGAAACAAGTTAGGGTATGCCCCAGTGAAAGGGAGAATGACGAGGAGGTAGCGGTATGCCCCCTCGAGAGGATAGGTGGGTTTGAAGAACATGAGTGTGCTCTCAAAATGGATGAGAAAACTAGAATATGAAGGACAAAAGAATAGGGAAAAATAGACAAGGATGATTAAGATACAGACTAGAAGAAATGTTAGTATGGATAATTCAAAAAGTTAGTATTGAAAAAGAATGGTTATTGATTGAGAAAAATATGATCTTTGATATTGTGCCAAGTACGCTATGCTTGCTTTTTTATCATCATTGGGCGGGACATGACACAAATGGATAGTACACACTATGATATGAGATAGACCATAGTGTACAAAGTCATCCATTTGTGAAAAAGAAACAGTCGTAGACAAGGAGTGTCTTAACTCAGAGTAAGGACAAGATGCCCCAGTCATTTCGTCGAGACAAACCACAGACAACAGACAAATAAAATATGGGTCATGAGACGTCATTGCTCCTCTAAATCCTTGATAGGACATCCTTGAGGAAACCAGTAACATGACTCAAAAACCAATGTTAAAAAGATAGTTGACAAACAACAGCCAAAGAAAAAGAGTCTTGAGACATCATTACTTCTCTAAATCCTTCAAGGGACATCCTCGAGAAAGTTAGTAACCGGACTAATTCACAAATCGATAATAAGATAAGACAAAATAAGATATAAAGTCATAAAGCCAAATAAATGTATTCGCCAAAACTTGATCTTGTGGGACTGTTTGATGTTGATGTTTGACATAGCGTAATGTGAGAGAATGACACATACCACATAAGACATTGAGTCTGGTTTCGACTTGGTGACTTCTATATAAGGCATGACAAAGCCTGGTTTCAGAAAGACACGTGCCATATAAGATGTTGGAGTCTAATGACGTTGAAGTGACAAGCCACATGACACTATGACAATTTGATGACGTCTATTGACAAGAAAGACATATCTTGCATAAGACATAGGTTGATCGCTTTGACAATGTGTATGATATTGACTTGATGACAATTGTAGATGTTTTGCCTTGTTGTTGCATGACTTGTTTTGATTCTTTGACTGATAAAAGTGTGTGCATGTGTATTGACAGTGTATGACATGAAATGATACCCTAAAGTACTGACCTGCAACTTGTGTGATAGTGATTGTGAATGAACCCTATTGGACTGACCTAGTGTGGTCTCGGGAGCTCGTCAATTGATTAGCCTTGCCTACATTGTACATGCAGAGACCTTGTAGTTCGACACAACCAATGACTTTGTATGTACAAAGAGTCATGATTTAAAGTGTGTGATATATGATAAACCTAAACTGACTGACCTAATGCCTTAGGGGCACATCGATTGATGGCCTTGCCTACGTCCCAGTCGCAGAGGCAATGTAGTTCGACTATATCTACGACTGATTTAGCATGACCAACTTGACATGATTGAATTGACATGATTTTTGGGATTTTCTGACATGTTTCGATTTTCTTGTGTTTTTGAAGTTTTCTAATGTTTTTGGATTTTTTTCAGGATATTTTCTAACTATTTTTTTTTTATGACTCTCGTGACAAATGCATGTGAATGATGCCGACACACATGAATCCAAGGACAACCATGATTTTTCTGCTAGCCAAGTTGAATACCAATTGACAGGTGATGATGAAAACAATGTTGTTTGACGTGGGAAGGACACATCCCGAAACAACGTGAAGATGCCAATGATATGACAAGATGATAAAATTCTACAGCAGGGCCAGGGTCAAAGTCAAGGAATGTTTTGGATGATGTGCCAGGTTGCCATATTGTTGCATTTGGAATGACTTGATGAGGACTGGATGGGATGACGAGGGATCTTTAGAGCATAGACAAGGAAAACCAAGATGGATGATAGGTATAAAAGGAAAATGGATGGCTTGGACTAGAGAATTATCATATGGTCTCCAAGGACGATGTCGCATAGTAAAAAGGAGGCTATGAAGGTAATGACATGATTTTTAATGAATAAGGTATGACCAAAAGATAGACATGTCAAAAAAAAATTCCAAAGCATGACCTTGTTTTGTATTGTAGTCCTTATCAAGATCAAAGTCGGTGGGAAAATGGATGGAAAGTGATAGGGTTTAGATGGAGAGATGGAAATTTCATAGGAAATATCATGTGAAGGGCATGGGAGATGAGACGACTTGCCCCCAAGTGTAATGATCCACATAGGTAATTTATTTTACACATGACGCCTATTTGCCAGGTTTTCATCATGGTACTTATCCAAAGCGCCTATTTGTCAAGTTTTCACCGTTGGACGAATTTTTTTCTCTTTAATTTTTTTTTTGTCATTTTATTTTTATTTTTGGGGTGTCACCATGACGCCTGTTTGCCAAGTTTTCATCAAGGTAACAATTTTTTCAAGATTGTCTCGATACTTTAGATGATCACTGACTATGCTGAATCCTTTGATAGACTGGAGCCATGATATGCCAATAATGACCTTTATGAGGTAGTTGCCTTATTAGGATCATAGTGCTTGCATATAACTAATCGATGTCATTGTGACCCTTGTTGATACTAGAGTTGGCCTTATCAAAATACACACATCGCAATAGAGTGCCATTAGAGTCCTTACAATAAAGAGTTGCTGCCAAGATGCAATGGATTTGTGACATGGGATATTTGGACTTTAAACGAGATGTTGGATTATGATGGATGATGGTAGATGTGGGGGGATTATTCATAAGTTTAGATGAATCACTTTTTATTTTCCAAACTTGGGAAGTTGGATGGCAGAGTTTGGAATTTTGATTGGGATAGCGTTTGGAAGCAACACTTTTATATGCCTTGCTTGATGACCATTTTGAAGGAGGTGGACATTTATTATATGTAGGAGTCCTCTTTTCTTGTGGCTCTATATTTTGATTGACTTTTGGATTTGAAATGTTTTCTCTGCTTGATCCATTTGTCTTTGGGATCCATTTTAACTTCATTTGTCCACTCAGATTTTTGATTGCTTTGATGGTCTTTGACATTTGATTTTGAACTTTGGATTTGTACTAATTTTTTTCTTTTTGTTGGTTCCAAATGGAAGGTTTATTCATGTTGGAATGACGGTTTATGGTGTGGATGGAAGGAGTTTTGGAAGAAATCTTATGGTAAGAACTACTCATGGCCCCCATTTTGATGTTTATATCAGATAAAGTTGCCCCCAATATAGAGGAGGTATCACTAACATCATTAGATTCTCTGACTGATGAATAACCAAGACCCTGATGTCTAGGATTTTCTTGAAGTTGTAATTTTTGACGAATTCCTTGCTCATGTAGGCCTAGTCCTTTGCCTTGATACGACATGTTTTGATAGATTCTATTTACAATGGGGTATTTTTTGTTTTGAAAACAAGATGTTAGCCCATCATTGTGTATGTAGACACTATTACTTGGAATCTTCTCTTCTGCAAGAAATCCTGCTCTGACAAATATAGATGATCCTATCTGATAAGATGTTGTAGCTTCGTTAACATGTTGGATATATTTTTGATTAACATCTTTGGTTTGATTTTGTGAAACATTAGATTCTAACTGTTCTTCAAAAGATATCAGTGCTTCCATATCGATGTAGAAACTGTCCTTATGGTCATTATCATGGAGTCCAGTGAATTTAGCTATAGCTTGATCATTTGAAAATTGTCTAGTGTAGAAGACTCTCGTTCTGGAGGAAGATCATCTATGTTTCCAAAGGAGGCAAGTGTCTCATTTTGGGAAATGGCGATGTTCAAAGTTTGGGTAGGATCAACCTCAAATGTTTGATCATGAATGGCATAAAGGTTGATAAGTGGATCGTTTTAGATTTTTTGATCAATGGTAGTGTCTTGATCAAAGATAGGTTTGTCTTGGATGACTTGATTGGGAATGAAATCTCGATCAAGGATAAATGTATTTTGGCTACCATGATTATCTAGGACTTCTTGGATAGACCTAAAGATAGGGTCATGGGATGGACTTCGTTGATCTTGACATGAAGGTGAAGCCATGATGTCACGCTTTGGACTTCCTTTTTGACATGTATCCTCAAGTTTAGGCAATGGGATGTGATTTTGGAGACCATGAATAAATGTATTCTCACGACTAAATGTAGGTTGGGATGGAGTGAGTAGGAATGGATTAGTGGATGATGGACTAGGATGGGATGTGGAGGCTTGGAATGGGTTGAGGGATGATGGACTAGGATAGGGTGTGGATGCATGACCAGGATATGATGTGAATGGAGGATTAGGATATGACGTGAATGGAGGATTAGGATGAGATGAAGGACTAGAATAGGACATGGATAAAGGATTAGGATAAGATGAAGGACTAGGATATGATGTGGAGACTTGGACCGGATTGATGGATGGTTGATTTCCCTTGTCAAGGTTAGGGTGGGATGACTAATGAAAGTTTCATTGATGGTGTTAGGGGACTATTGATAATGAGGGTAGGTGGATGGAATACTAGAGTTTATGGGTTGTTGATAAGAGGGATATGTGGGTTGTTGACCATGGGTTGAGGTTGATTGGCATTTGGATTAGATAAATTTTCTTTTGAAGTCTATGGCTTGTTGGTATTGACCCATGCGAAGTAATTGGTATTCAACTTGACTAGTAAGCATATCAAGGTCAACGAAAGACATGGTGATGGATGGTAATGCAAATGATATGGAATTATGTCTCTAAATGATATGATTTTTAGTCTATGTTTTTTTGGATTTTCTGAATATGACGGATGTTCCGACAATGACATATACTAGAATGACATGCTCTAGGATGTATGATATGCAAAATGTCGAGCAAACTAGGATGATAAATGAGTCTAAGAGGGTTATAACCTACCGCCTATGGAAGAAATGCATGCAAGGATTTGTGTTTGACCAAGGAACTTGATTGTAGGACAAGGATAGTTGACAAGGTGAATTTCCCAAACTAGACTGTTGAGTTGGAAAGATTCACAAAAGGACTAAAGTGACTAGGTTCAATGATTGTGAGAAATCGGAACATGAATGCATCCAATGACGAGGAAAGTTATCGCTATTCAAAAATATGCAATTTCCTAGGAAGTATCTATATGCATGCAACTTAGGATGACTGTGACTAAGACGTTGACTGTGACTAAGACGTATATGACACCTAATGATGCAAGGTTTTGAGAAAAAATTTCAGTTTTTGTCCAAGGTTGATCTTAAGAACCTAAAGCAAATAATGACAATGATGTTTTAGACTCAGCTCGTGGTTTTTGATGTTTTTTGTTGACAAGCAAATGCGGTTCACCTAATAGTTGTGGTTTAAATGTTGACAGATGTGGTTTTCGACAGTGCATGTAGTGTTCCTAATAGTTGTGGTTTTTCCAATGAAAAATACGGTTTACCGATACACATGCGGTTCTAATGTTGGACTATGGAACATATATTTTTTTCAAAGACACTTGCGGGTCGAAAACTGACAGATGCGGTTTGCATGCACACATGCGACTCAAAATGTGACAGTTGCGACTCGTGACATGCAGACTATGAAAATTGAATCTTTTAACAGATAGATGCGGTTTTTCCCCTAACAGATGCAACTCACTAATACAGATGTGGCGTTTAAACTGACAATTGTGACTCGATTTTCTGATAGTTGAAAAATTTCCCAAAATTTGATTTTTTCCCGAAAGTTGTTGACTGACTTTGTTTGTTTGATCAAGATTTTGACGAATACAGCAGAGAACAAACACAACAATCAATGTATTTTCAGTTTTTGTGTGATGGAAGGACTGTTAAGACTCGAAACACATTTACAACCTAGGCTTTTAGGACAATACTTGTTGAGTTCTTACTTGGATTTCTCCAGCTATGCATATTTATGGCGAATGACTCGTAGCTTGACCTCACTGGCTCCCCTCCACGACACTCACTTATACGAGGCAACCAAGCTACTGTATCCATGAAACTCCCATGGAATACATTTCATTTCCACACATAAACCATAAGAATATAAGACGGCTTCATAGGGCCGACCCTGCTGCGCCAACAAGTAGGTAGGATTTTGGTAACACTACAACAAGGTTTTTAATAAGGGCATTCCGTTCATGGGACACTATCCAACATCGGCGAGAGTCCATTTTTTTCCATCTCATCGGAATAGTGCGAGTGATTTGTGGGCTTTCCCCAAGAATTCACTTTTATATACCGGTTGGAAGTCGCTTGGCTTTAGCGTGCTACCGGTCTGAGTCGTCTTGGGGTGAGTAATTTTTCCCACCAAGATAGGCCCAAGTTCTAGAGTCAGTAACCGTTTCTCTTACACCCAGGATCACATGACTGCGCAAGGGGAGAGGATACTTTGGTGTACTGAATCAGAAGGGTTACAAATGTGTGAAAAGCACCAGACAAAGAAGATAGTGGTTCTTTTTAATCCAAACGACAATTTTCTATCTATCAATTAGAAAATTCATTTTAATCCCACACAACGATTATCTATCTACCAAACAAAAGCTTGCTTAAATAAATAAATTAACACAAAGGCACGAGGTCCTGCATGCAAATTTATCAATAGTTCATTGTCCTTCAGCTTTCATCTTGCAGAAAATTGTCTTAGGTTTTTAAATGTCTTGTATGCTTCGTCCTGTAAATAATATGTTATTCAACCTTGACACAACTGAAACAAACATTAGCGAAAATCCAAACAACCCAAAAAGCGAAAACTAAAAATATGGATGTACGAAAATGACTAAAAAAAGTGAAAATTTTTACGAGGCAGATGCGGCTTTTGGAACTACAGATGCGACTCGATGTTGATAGGTGGATGCGGTTCAAGAATTGATGACAGGCGGATGTGGTGCGTGATGGCAAATGCGGTGCAGAGATTAGCAGATGTGGTTCACAAACGCAGATGCATCACAGAAAGCCACAAATGCATCACACAAAGTTACATGCGGTGCAGAATGCCACAAATGCATCACTTCAGCTCACAACAAAAAAAAGAATTTGTGTTTTTCTTGTAAAAAATGCTACCTTTAACGAAAATATGCAGTATAATATATGAAAATTCATCTCTTGACCCTTCCGGATGCAACCATGCTATCTATTTGATCTCAAAATTCCCCCAAAAGTGTGATTTGGAAGATTCTTGAAAAGTGTGATTTTTTGACAGGCGGATGTGTTGCAAGGTACCACGAATGCGGTGCAGAATAACAGATGCAGTGTGGCATATAGCAGATGCGGTGCATCGTATGATTCCTACAAAAAAGAACGAAAAATGAAAAAATGAAAAGACAAAAATATGTGTGAATTTTGAAGCGTGCTCACGTCGGGTTCACCAAATGTAAATGATAGATTTTCTGCAAGCTAGAATAACAAAGTTAAATCCTAATCTAAACAATAATCTAAAATCTAACAACAAAGAACGAGGAAATAAACTAAATTAATAAAATCAAAATGACCTCACCGAATATGCGTTCATCCCTTCGAATTATCTTGATTGCTCTTCTCCATTTTGCCTTTTCAATATTCTTGCCCTTAGATTTCTGTGTTTGAATGCAAGTATAGATTTGTTGAGTGTCTAAGCAAAATATCAAAGAATAGTCTCTCTTCTCAAAAATGAATGATTTCGGGAGGAGGAATAATGATTATGACAGGCCATTTTATAGATTTTGTATTTTCGAACGATCGGCTTAGATTGAAAGAGAGATCGACGGATGAGATTGATGAATGCCATGCGATGTGAGTTGTGTGTCAGATAGAACGTGAGTAAGAACACGAGTTAGAACATGAGTTCAGGAAAGACTGCAGATAGAGACTAAGTTAGAACGTGAGTTAGAACACGAGTTCAACATCTTAATCTCCAAAAATAGAAGAAATAGACTTTGTATGCAAAATCCAAAGTTAGAAGTTGAAGAATAATGCATTCAAATGTAAACATGAGTTAATTAATTAAATAAATATATTTAATTAATAAACACATCATGCATATGAGTTAGAACTAGTTAACTGACTAGTTGTGACAGAGAGTTCTCTCGCAAAGATAATCAGATGTTAAACCCAGAGATAACTGGAGAACTAAAAATAGATCTCGAGTCAGAAGGTGAGTGAATGATTAGATAACTGATTGATAGAGGAATGTGACATAAATAATTAAATATGAATTAAATGTTAATTTAATTCAACATTTGAAAGATGAAAGACTTAATTAAATAAACAAAGATAATTTATTTAATTTGACTGTTTGAAAAGGATAATATAAATAATTAAATAATAAATATTTAATTATAGATAAAGGGGGTTAAATGAATAATTAAATAAATATATTTAATTATAGTTGGAAAAGTATGATAAAGGGGTAATTAAATAATAAATTATTTAATTGAGAGACAAAGGGGGAATAATTAATTAGTTCGCAACATAATCAAATAAATATGATTTATTTAATTAATCAAGTTGAATAAAGATTAATAATGAATTAATTAATTAATTAAAAAGGGGTATTTAATTAATAGAGGAAATATGTGTTAGAAAGGTTAATTAAATAATTGACATTAGTTAATCAAGACCATGGAAAATAGAAAATTATGTTGAATATGTACTCGCAGGCCTAGACCAATTTTCGTTGTCTACAGTTGCTTGTCGGGATTGTCTCACAAAACACACTAAAATAAGGCATGTATGTGCATTAAGGGGTCATTATAGCATAAGAAAGGGTTAGTTTAGTGATGACAAGCCTAGGAAAGTGTGAAAACGTTTTACAACACCTTGGCATAAGGCTTGGAAAAGGGGTAAAAAAGGGTTGAAGAAAGGTCCAAAATCCATAGACAAGGGTCCAAATGAGTGAAAAAGGTCAAAGGCTACACTTTTTGGCGACACACTATAGAACTAGAAGAATGACAAGGTAGAGGTTGAGTTGGTTCTAGAAAAATATATGTATGCCACCATCCTCATCCATAAGACAATGGTGTGTTCATCATTATTTCATATGACCAACAACTTGTTCAATACCATATTGCCTAGAAAATTTCTATACAACCTAGTGGTGGATGTGTTTATTAAAATTGTGACATATACTGGTTACATGATTCAAACTAACATGCACAAATTCAAGGTTAGATACTTATACTTCCTTTCCTAATCCCACTGCATATTCAGCTTCAAAATCATTGAACCTAATTGATGTTTGATTGACCAAATATAATCCTTACATATACATACCTAGAATAATGTACAAATTCCACATCTATCATTTAAGATCATATCATATAGTAATCCCCATTAAATCATACTGTGATTTCTATCAAATTGATTTTTTCTAAAATTATATAAGTAAGATAAAAATAATAAGATTCAATATTCATGCTATCAAATTAAGAAGTTAGAAATCACTTGCGAGGATGAAACCATTCAAAATTCCCAACAAAATAATCATCATCCCTTCTAACCCTATAAGCACTCAAAATTTCTACTAGAACATAAATCATCACTTACATATCAACTAGGGGCATGTTTTGTCCCCAAAATTGAACAATGAGATTTAATCTACAATTCTACAATATCTCCAACATGATGTAATTGGACTATCATGAAGTGCACAGCCCCTCCTCTCCAGCTATTCACCTCCTTCTTGCATGCATACAAATTGTATCTGAGCTTTTCCCTCACTCTAGCCTCTAAAAAAAAATCCATTCAATAATTGTTTCATCTTCTACATTTCTATATTCCAACAAATAAACCATCGCTAGTCATCTAATACACAACTCAACACTACCTACCCTCACCTCTAATGATCACATACATTGCACGCCAATATTTCCACTATTGCTAATAGAAATTAGAATCAATCCCAAACCATCCACATCCTCAATCATAAATATATAATAAAAATGGAGAACCATATTATAAAGTAAAAGGATGAAGCTATAAACTAGATGAGCCCTACAAATTACACTTTTATGTTGAGTGTTAACTAGGGTGAAGAAGGTTTGGGTAAATGCCATAGAGTAAGGAATAATTGGCTAATTATAGAAGGAAATCATATTTTCCCATGCCAATACCCCATGGACCTATTTTTTAATTTTATAAATTATTTATATTTATTCATAAAGGATAGTATAATTAAAGATAAAGTAGACCATAACAAAGAGAGTATTAAAAAATATAATAATAAAATGCAAAACTAAATTACTTGTAATAGAAATAGATATAATAATAAAAATATAAAACCTTTGCATTTACAACAAGGAAGTCAAAGACAATTACAATCAAGGCATTAATTATAGTTAAAAATATATAAAATTTCTCTCCTATAAAAATAAAAAAAATAATTATAATACTTGAGCTAAAAGATGTAGATATTTCAATCCTTGAAAATCTCCAATACCATTGATCTTCTCTAACTTCCAACATCCATCCACGTACAATTTTCTCTAAGCAGCATGGACATTGTATGCAAAACTCTGCAACTCTTATATCTCAAAACATCCCTCTATGTTTAACTTTGTATCCAATCCTAAATCTTTGTCAATTAAACTTTCCATGAAATCAAGATGGAGAAATTTAAGATTGACAAGGTTCTACCTTCTAATTGACACCTTGGATTTATGTTTTACATCCATGATATCTATTTCTTCAAGGTTGACCATGCTATTCTTAAAAAAAAATCCCTGCTTAATGTGAAATCCCTCAATACTAAGATTTTAAGATTAGCCAGTTTTTAAAGTGATTTGGAGAAGAAAATCCCTTGAATACTCATGTAACTATTCTATTATATTCGATTACATTTTGACTCTCTTTGCAAGGACTATATTTTCTAAATGAATTAACTTTTCCAATAAATTTGGAAAATCTTCTAGATTTTTTCTATCAAGAATAAGGCCTTTTAGCTGCAAAGGTACTTGGAATTTGAAATTATTTTATTTAGAACACCTATTTTTCAATTATAATTAATTAACTACTTTCAAAAAATAGTTTACATCATTAACCAAACTCAATCCTCAAATAGAGAAGAAGAAATTAGCTAATGATTGATCTCCCACAATCTTTGGAAACATCCTTGAGAAATTTTTAAATACTGCAAACTTTGGAGAGGAATCCATAAAGGAATAGTGTGTGGTGAAGACACGCTTATCATGAATTCACCTTTGATATTTTCATGTTCATACACATTTTCCAAGACACTTGAGTCAAGGTCAAGCCACAACAAAGAAGTAGATGGAACCTCATAATCATTTAAATTACCTAAAAAATATTTAAATTACCTATTCATACACTCCACACAAAACCAAACAAACACATATCCTACATGACCATCACCTATGGAGATAGTAGCTCAACAACTACAAAGACTATAACAACAAATTGCCAGTTACATGTAGGTTATAGTAACAAAGAAAGAACTCAATTGAGGACCTATGTCCTTATCCTTTTAATCAGAGTATATACATGTCTCCCTTCCCCACAAACTTTAACGTACCAAACTTTAACAAATACAAGGGGAAGGGAGAACCTGTAGAGCATGTGAGAGAGTTTCACACATCCTACTTATATGTTACATATGACCACACATACTTAATGCACATTTTCTCATGAAGTCTTGGGGGACAAGCTCTATAATGGCTCACTAACTTGCCTCCTAGTATAAGGACATGGAGTGAATTGGCTAACAAGTTTTTCATGCATTCTCTTACAATGTCAAGAATGAAATAAAAATTATAAGGGTGAACCCACAAAAGTGGTTTACAATTCGAGTGAGTAATGAAAACTTCCAAAAACCTCACCCATGCAAAAAAAAATTGTTTTGAGGGGTTTAAGTGAACTCAATGTTCGAACAAACACTAAAGGGGTTCGGTCGAACCATGGTTCGAGTGAACCACTTTGCATGTGGGAACTCGCGTTTACCATTGTGGAAAGGGGGTTCAATTGAACCCTGGTTCGATCGAACAAGGGTTTGAATGAACCCTTGGGGGTTCGATCGAACCCTAGTTCAACTGAACAAGGGTTCAAACAAACCCCCTTTATCCCACCTTCCCACCCTCTGACACAAAAAGACTCCATATTTTTTCCCTTCGAATCTCGAGTTGAGGATGAAAATGGAGGATAATTCACAGACCCAACTGGAAGATGGTATCCTCAGAATGATCTATCCAACGAATATAATTTTAATATGTTTTGGTTTTATTATGTATGTGTTTTTTTAGTTTTATTAAACATAGGTTTTTCACCAAAAATCAAGCTCTTTGTTTTACACATGTGGAAAAATAGCAAATTATCAAAATAAAATTTTAAAAAATATGTTTGTGCTAGGTATTGATGTCCTTAATCCATTAAAAAAAAAAAAAAGAATTTCGATACATACAGAAAAAGTTGTGTTGTATACAGTCCGCCTATGTCTGAATTGCAATTGGTTTGACTTCGAAACTTGATTAAGGAAAAAAATATTCAATAAAAAACTATGAGACCAAATGAAAGTGCTAGATATCATAGTTAAAAATCTAAATTCGAAAAAATTAGAATTTTATCCATCATACAAAAAAATTTATGTTGTATATGGTGAGCGTCACTTTTTAAAAATGTTGTTTTCTGAAAAAACCAATTTTCGTGGGAGATGGAAACAAAAGTGCAATCTGATTCCAAAAATTTGGATTTTTTTTTTCTAGAATCTACAGACAAAATGTGATGAGACTCTAGTTTGCATCATCTTCAAATTCCTCATGGTTTAGCCGCTATAGGTGCCTGAATATGAAGATTTAGTAAAAATAATAATTGCAGTGTCCAATTTGGCTAAAAATTGTAAACCACTATTGTGGGACCACCCATAACCATATGTAAAACTAAATAGAAGGATAGAGAATCAAATGATTCATTTTTATAGATATTGAGGAGCCTAGCAATAAAATGCTCATGTCATATATCAAAAAAGAAATTGGTGCAAATCTTCGTAGAGAACCTCAATTCAGAAGTGATAACCTTCAAATTCACTGTTTTAATATGTTTTAGGAGGTTATGGAGAAGGGTTTCTCCATTGATAAATCCATGATCGTAAAAACGGTTTGTAAAAAATTTCAAAGAGAATATCAATAACTCGAGAACTTCAAATGATAAAAGAAAATTTTGGTCATGAAACAAGAATGTAGAAAATGATGGTGTGGTAGATGTGAAAGTAATAAATAAGGCACATCTTGTCATTAGTCTTAAGTGACCTTCCATGCAAACATCAAGTAATAAAAACCAACCACAAAATCATGACCAAAAAACAAACGTGGTTCCAAAAAATGCACAATAAGGTCCTCAAAGGACCAATACTCTCAAACAAAAATACACACCCTTAGGGAAATCCATTGAATTAGTTTAAAGAACCTACTGCAATAAATTTTTATCCAACTCCCATAAGTAAGACATTATCCAAGACCTTTCAAACCATCTTGGTGAAATGACGACTTATGTGAGTATCACACGATGAAAGGGCATAAAACCTCCTCATGCTTTTAAATTAAAAAAATAATTTAGGACCTTATAGCTTGTAGGAGGACATATCAATCAATAATTCATAAGGATCCCCAAATACAAATCATACCATCTTCAAAGATCCCCTACAAAATCATTGGTAGGGAAAAGTATCTAGCTCAAGAACCAATACTAAAGACCAAGACAACTACACCTGTGTTTCTTACAAATACATGATAAACCATAACCAAAAAATTGATAATAATAACTCCACCATAACCATTAAAAATAAGAAACTGGAGTGTGTAGTTACAACCCAGAGATCCAAAGTGACTAAGTTGAAAGGGGCCACTTTTAAATCCCAACCAAAAAATTAGTATAACCTCTTGGATCATATAGGAAAAAACCCTACTCATATATCTATTCTTGAGCCACTCTATATATTCCCCAAATATAAGGCCATCCTAGATAAAGCTTTACATGATGCTCTATTACCAAGACCTAAATGTTCACCAATTTTAGGCCATGGTAGGGTACTTAGCTACTACACATCATGTTACATTCATCGATCATTATCTTCCTTCCTACAAACCCCACTATAATGATCCCATACATCTTGAGGTATTTATCAATAAACATAAGATAAGATAAGTCTTGGTAGATGGTAGAGAAATACTGAAAATTCATACTTCAAAATTAGTTACCACAATGTGATTCTCTAAAGCATGTATATATACATCGAAGAGGATCATCAAAGGGCGTACGATGATGCAAAGGGATCTTCTAAGGGAATTATTATCCTTCGCATCAAAGTTGATCTGACTATTCAAGATACCATGTTCCAAGTCCTAGACCTAGACCTAGACCTCCCTAACAATCTTCTCCTTGGTCACTCATGGATTCATACCATGAGGGTCATTCCCTCCACCTACCATCAATGCTTGAAATTCCCCTATAATGGAGCTAAAATCATAATATCATGTGACCCTAATCCCTTCCAACATTGCAGTAATCTAAAAGGGACTCCTAAACATAAAGTGTTTATCAATAGGGAAGCCCCATCATCCATTTCATCCTACTACATTGATCCCACACCATTACCTAAATCTCCATCTCCACCCATATCATTTCTTGAAAACAAAGTCTAGGTCCAAGATAACGGATGCAACGAATAAAAAATACGAGCTTATACTGCATTAGTAAGCTTCTAGCCTCACCGAAATCTTATGGTAAGCCATGTCCTATCCAAAGGGACCCTAAGGTCATCATTCAATAGTAGCCTCCCATTACTTTCATGAAGTGGGGTGAACTAAGCAAGGAATCTGTAGATGACATAATTTCTAATTGGATTTACAAGGATGAAGAAGATGTAAAACATACACAATTACTAATTGAACAATATGGGAAAGGTTTTGCTACCATGAAATATAAAGGATGTGATGGACACAATGGACTTGGCACACATAAAAAAGGAATGGTAGAACCCATACAACTTAACAAATTACCAAGGAACAAAGGGATTGGATATAAACCATAAAAATTGAGCACTCGTCGTACTAAGTTACTTTCCAATAAAGATGCTAACATTTCTAATGATGTCAAGACTTCTAAGGGTAGTACTGAGATTGACCCTCCTGAGAACCAACATACCAATGACTGAGCCTAGATTGAGACATTTTGGGACCTTGTGATTCCTTGATCTTTACCATATCTACTTCATCCTTGAGCTATGCCAATACTAATGATAACTTTCCCTAGTCCACCCACAGCTAATAGATTGGGAACAAAAAGGACCATTGAGCTTGGACATTTAAAAAAATGACAAAGCTATAGCTGATTTTATGGGACTTTAAGAGGGTATACCATGGGTAATCATAAAGTTGTATTTAATAGAACTTGACACTACTACCTTGATTAGTCCCATCATAAACCATAAGCATTAGATATCCATAACATCATAAATATAAGTATCAATCAATGCCATATGTATCCATCCATGTCTAAGTAACCATACATTAGCATTGCATACATAAAAACATCATAGAAACATACATCATAAATCCATATGCACATCATTTATGAGCTGTAATATAAACATAAAATGCATCACATAAGATAACATCATCATATAAAAATGCATATAAAACATAGAGAAATCACATAGTCATCACCAAAAATAATACATCTGATATATATCAAAAATTATGTCATAGTACAAAGCTGGAATGACTATCCAAAAAAGGAGCTCGTAGGCTCGATCAAAATATACATGAGTTTCTATATACAATATAAAAAATCAAGCTAGCCTAAGCTATCTCTACTTGAGCTATCAGTTATGGCCCAAGGGATAACCTATAATTTCTTTGTTCTGGTGGCCCTAGTTGCTCCTACTTTGTACGTGGTCATGTTGGTGGCTATGGCGACCTCCTAGGTCCTAAAACCTCTCTACTACTAATTGTCATCCTCATGTGTGGCCTACTATGTGGTCTACTTTGTGACATGGTCTAGGTGTAGCTAGGATAACTTTGCGCTAGAAAAACCACATCCTCATAAAGCTCTCTATAAATTATTGGGTCTCCTAATCTTCTTGGTATAACTGTCATATAAAATTTGCTATAGATCCATCCACTATCTCTATAAAACTCAATTATTGTTACTCGACCAGCTCTATGCTTGTATAATCAGTATCTCTCTTAGTAGTCAATTATGCCATATGTGCTTGTAGGGCCTGCACTTGTGCTTGTAATGCCAAAATTTGGGCCTACCTAGCATCACCACTAACCTTAACCTCCTCCTAAAGCATGTCTCTTATAGCCTCCTACGTAGGCACAACCTGAAGCCCCTCATCTACTACCATGTCCTAAGGATTCTACTCCTCACGCATCTCCTCCTCTTGTGTGGCCTCCTCCCCCCGCACCTCATCCTTCTCAACAATTGGTGGTAATCATGTTGCTGAAATCACAAGTGGCACTCTGCCTCCACCCCTCCCTCCATCTCCACCTCCTTTATCGCATCCATCATCTCCCCTACCCCTACCCCTTCCCCTCAGTCGTCCTCTCCTACCTCCCCCCTGTCGATCTCAAGGAATGGGTTCACCAAGATTTATAAATGGAGTAAGCCTATGTTGAGTCCACCATGCATCATACATTAGAGCAGTGCTTGCATCAACCACCTCTAGACCCACACCCCATTGTATTGGTTGGAGCTAATCGAAATCCTGAAAAGAAACCTTCAACTGATCATAGGACCCCAAATTCCTACCTCTCATATAGATTGAACAAACATGAAGTAACCTACAAGAACACCCTAGCACTCTCCAAACTATCAAAGAACTCTTTCTAAAAATTATCTCTTAATCATGTGTTGATACAAGACTATGCATTTAATCAAATATTGTGTTTGTCTACAATATGGCAGGTGCTCTACATCATCATACTAGGGAAAACACTGTTTGTATGGCCTCCAAGTGAAACCAACAAGCATATCAATCTCATGCCTCCAATAACCCACATCATTGACATGACTATGTGTGATAATACCACCGTACATATGAACATATGGCAATCCAACGACTAGATCTTTGGCAGTCATCAACCAAGCAATCATAATATGCTTCCATGCCCACACATGCAACAATGTACAACCACAACCAATAGAGCATCCTCCCCTATAAGCTACATCATGCAACTAGAAGTATAACATCGCTAGCACACAAGGACCCCAAGCATATATTGCACCCTATCTCATCATTCCCTCAAGCATCTATCCCCATCCCACTAGGAACCCATGTCTATGTTGATTAGGAACCAAAACCCAACACTACAAATGACCAAAATCCGCCTCTCATAATGGTCTATAGAGTATCCCTAGAGTTCTTGTACTCCTTGACCCCTAGATCATTAGTCTCAAAACACCTCTATATGGTTGCCAAACCTATATCTGGATCATACATGGCTCTCTCCCCATGAATCAAAATACGAAGGATATGCTATAGTCCTTCAAAGTTGCCTCACCTATGGGAAGATGAAATGAGCTAGTCTCAAAGTATCGTCATTTTAACAATGTTGTGATCAATCCCTATTAGACCTAATCTCAAGAATGAAAGTGACATAATACAATTTGAGTGCATGAAGAATAGTTCACTCACCTATATTCTAGTGATCCTGCATTACAATAGAAGACAATTGACTCTCTCGTGCATATAGTGGTGGAAATCCCGCTTGCATTCAAATGACACATCAAGTCAATCATGCCATTTGCATAAACCTATTAGACCAATAAAAACCTATACTGTTCAACACAAAATGCATTTAATTACACGACAATCAATTACGTCTCTTTAACAGTCAAATGCGTCATTCTAAACACATCCAGCTCGTAATATAATTGCGGCTTGAAAACATAGTTGCATCACTTTAATTAACACGTGTGTCACCAGAGAACAAATGCAGTTCTAAAAATAATTGTAGCCTGTAAAATGGTTACAACACCATGTGACAGTTGTGGCACACATTTACAGATGCATCGCTATATCCTACATTTGTGTCATTTGTGACAACTACGGTGTAGAATTTTGCATTGCATCCATGGCTTTATTTTTGAGCCTTAAATCTACAAAAGAACATGACAAAATTTCAAGGAAGGGATAAGGTACATACCACATTGTTTGAGTCGAATTCTTGTTCGTAGCTCTACACTCGCCAACCTTGATGGCTACTCTCTAGAATCCCCACCATTATTGTAACTACCCTGCTCTAGCTCACTCCATTCCTCTCCAAATCTCAAAAGATAAGTGAATAAATGAGAATTATTTACAACCTGATGGCCTATTTATAGACCTCCAATGACCTAATGGACCCCTATGATGCATTCTATGCACTAACCATGTTACCCTATTGCTGCAACTATTGACCTAATTGCCTTGCAGATATAATTTGTTATCATCAATATACCTAAATACTTTAAATCGACTTATCAATAAATTTTCCTAATTTTTTAGCAATTTTGCCAAAATTCTTAAGGAGGCACCACATTATCTCGCTATCATCGAGACATATTAGGGCAAGTCTCGACCAAAATTTTCTTGTTTTTTCTTTGAAACAATACTCAAAATCACATTGTCTCAAAGAGGGAAAAATTGTCCTAGCCTGCAAGTGACATTTTTACACTAATTCCCATCTTATCTCTATACTTAAATAATTGTTAATAATGCAATTCTTACTAAGTTCATAATATACTATTAATTAAATAATTTTATATTATTTAATTAATTCACTTTAATATTATTCCTCCTTGATTAATTATATCACTAATTACTTTGATTCTTCTAAATTAATTAAATAAATCATTATTATTTAATTAGTTATTCAATTTTCCTTTCTTAAATTAGATATTTAGTTTAATTATTTAATTATCCGTTAATTCCTCAACATTGTCCACTCTCCATAAATAAATACAATTATTTATTTTATTTATTTAATTCACCTTGCACATGCTTTTAATAATTAAATACTTCCATTAATTATGTAATCTCATGTATTTCCAACTTATCCTCTGACTGAGACTTACTCTCAATCTATTAATCAATCAATTTTAATCCACTCATGCAATTAGTTCAATAACACTCAGTCTGAGTTAACACTTCAATCAAACCTCTTAACTAAATCATGCAAATAGATGAGTGATTCATGCACTCAGTTCATTGAATCATGCAGCTAGTTAATTGATCAACCAAATCATCTCATCATCTGTCCACCATTGATCTTTTCAATTCTTCCTTGAATCCTCACCATTCATCCAACCTGCAATTTCTATAAAATTGTCTTCAACCTCATTTTGAATCCAACCATGATCTTCAATATTTTTCTATCATATTCATTCATTTGAGCTTATTAAATTATACGCACATAAAATCTAAGAGCAACAAAGGCCTATAAAGAAAAATTGAGAAGGGAAATGAAGGTGATTCAATGTTGACATAAGAAGGTATTGCTTTGATTGTTTCAATTTCTTATCTCTTGTGTCATTTTTGTTTCATTGTTAGAGTATGATCTTTGGCTTGAATTTAGCAGTTTTATGGTTGTTGTTGATGATTCTAGCATTTAAATTGATTCTTGGTCGTACAATCTTGCTTACTATTATGGTTGAATTCATAACTAGAGATGAATGAAACATGGTGGAGGGCTTCCTTGTAGGCATCAAGTTTGTTCATATTCTTACACTTCTCTCTTTGGTATTTGAATGAATCAACATACACACTAGATGAATGAGAACTATAGATAAATGAATATCTTCCCTTGCAATTCAAATACTAGATGAGAGAATATTGCACTTTAACCATAGCTCTAGTAGTGAGATTTACAAGATACCTTGAATAGGAATCATTTGGGTTTTCTCTCCAAGCTTTGAAAATTCTTTGTGAATTCTTTCTAAACCAATCTAAAAATGAGAAAATACTTCTTCCCAATGCTCTCCACATCTTGAAATTAAATTCAAAACCCCTCATCAAATTTTATTCTTTTAGAATCCCATACTGAAATCTAGGGCAACTTGATTGTCAAATCCTTGTAATTTTTTTAAAAATATTATTCAATTTTTCACCTTAAAATATGATAAATGTCTATTTTTTCCTCCACCTAATCAATACCCTTAGGCTCTCTTCAATTATGTCAACTGGACCATTGTGTACAAGGCGTTAGACCTTTACAACACTACCCTATGCAATATGTTTGCACTCCTTCTTGTTGTTATTAATTATTATCTAATTTATTGTCATAATTAATTATTATTAGGCCATTCCTAAATAATTTTCTATTAAAAAAAGTGGCATGTCTATGGTGTCTATGGGAATAAAAAACTATGGGAGGGATGCAATAACTTTACATAGTGGATCATAAGTACATAGTATTTCCCCCAACTTAAGAAAAGAGAAATGTATTATGAAGTTTAATACAATTTTACTAGAATTGTTTGAGGGATCTTCTTCTTCTTATGTTTTACCAAATGTGTTTCAATAAGGAACAAGCCTTTATGAAGTTAAATAGTAAATCCATAGATCTTTTAAGATTTATTTTAAGAAAAATTATTGTCAAAACTATTTTGAAGTTAATAATAAGTTCAACCCTTTAAGCATAAATCTTCGTTGTAAACAAAATTATTGCAAGAACTATTTAAATTTTAATACATTCAACTCATTGAGCATAAATTTTTCTTTTCAACATAATTATTATAAAATCTATTTGAAATTTAATACATTTCAACATAAAGACCTTCACCAAGGCTCACAATACATTGGTTATATTGACTTTACTTTCTAAGGAAGAATGTGTAGACTACATAATTATTAAAAGTATGAAGAAAGTTAAACTAAATAAGACCACCACCCTACAATCTATGATAAATAATAATTTGATAGAAACAATTATAAAAGTGACGTCTAAATTTCAAATTTTGGATAAATTGATCAAAACTTAATGTATTAATCAAAATTGATAATTTGTCAAATATCGAGATTGTTTGTATATTAATTGAAAGTCAAATTTTATAAAATTGAACACATTTATATAAGTTCTAGATATGACAAATATGTTTTTCAGTAAATCACCAAAAGCTCCCAATATAACTAGAAGCCCAAAGATGTTACCCTGTAATACACGGGGTTATTGTAACAACCCTATCACAAACGTTTAAGAATTCCTCGTGTACTACATGGGGTTCCTGTCTTTTCCCGAAGGTTATTATAGAACCCACGTTTACTCCACCACGCAACACCGACCGAATCCAATGCGGTACCTTGTTCATTTTGGCTTTCTCCCTCACTAAAACAGCAACAGCACTCCATCCTCCGCTCTCTTCCATAGGAGGAATCCCTAGAAACTCTATCCCTCCCTTTACAAGGCAATCTTTAAAAAACATAAATATGACAATTGCACTCGTTTCTTCTGTCACCAGAGCCACTAACTCCTCCTCTGGATCGCTAGGAATTTTAGTAACTCTACCATCTATGCGGCCAAACAGGTCGCCATATAATGTAATGCATGCTTCGACATATTTCTTTCTTTCAGAATCTATGCGACCAAACCGATCGACAGATGCCCCAATTTTTGGTCTCCAAACTATACAGGTAACGTCTGAGAGTACTCCCTGATTTGAATAAAGAACGAGTTAGTCCAATTAATATTTATTAATGAAGAAAATCAAAGTCGTCTCTTCAGAGGGTCACACGACTTACAGTATATAATATATAACAATTGCTCTCTAACAAATTTGTACAAGGGAAGTGCAATACCTGCCACTTATTTGCAATGCCAGGTGAAAGGCGCAGATATTTCAATTCCTGCAACTCTTCAATACCTTTGAACTTCTGCAACTTCCAACACTCAAAAATGGTGATTGTTTCTAAGCAGCATTGATTGCCTGTGTTTGATTTTGCATTCTTTAGGTAATTATGTGTGTCTTCCAGTCCTAAATCCACTTCAATTAAACTTTTCAAATTTTCAAGATGGAGAGATTTAAGGCTGGGAAGGTACTGCCCACTAATTGAAACCTCAGAAATAAGTTCTATATTTCTTATATCTATCTTTTGAAGTTTGACCATGCTCTCCTTGAAACTCAACATCCCACTTAATGCCAAATTTTTCAATACCAAGCTTCTAAGATTAGTGAGTTTCCTAAGCGACATAGAGAAGGAATTTCCTAGGATACAAATATTCCATCCTCTTCCTACAATGACTAGATTTTCCAAATGACTTAACACTTCCAATGAATTTGGAAACTCTTCCAAGTTTATGTCGTCCAGCACAAGCTCTTTCAGCTGAAAGACGGCCTGAAAATTGAATTTAATTTTGTTAAACAGCTATGTCTGAGTTTTAAAAATAAAGGTCATAAATAACTACATCAGAATGCATTTTACATCATTAACAAAGCATACTAATTTTCAAATAAAGAAGAGCAAATTACCGTTTCATCACTCGGCAACAATCTTCTGAAACGTCCGCCAGAAATTTTTGAAAACTTCAAACTTTGGAGTTGAATCCAAGGAGGACCCCTTAATGGTGAAGACAAACTGGTCTCAACTTCTCGTACAAGATCTTCAAGATCATCCAGCTTTTGTAGTGATTGAAACTTAAACTCAAGCCACATCAGGATAGTTGATGGATTCTTACAATCCTTTGAAAAAGAAAATGGGGGTTTGGGAAGAAAAAAATGTTTCAGTAATTCGTTTGAATTGGAAGGTTGAATTATATGAACAATTGTTTTCTTTTTAAATTAAAAACTGAAGAATATCTAATTTGAAAAAATAGTTCAGACATAATCACAAACCTCTGACTTTTCTGAAAAATATCTATACTGAAACATCCAGTCCTGTTTAGGAGAATGCCAGATTGCTGGATAAATCTCTTCTACACCCTTTATTTCCTGCAGTCATGGATGAATATAATTTTCTTTGATGCTCTTGTACAGAAGACAACAGTCAAACTATAAACAAACATATATTTCAGTACCATGAAGTGGAATGACAATTTAGGAGGACAAACACACCTGAGAGCAAAGATGTTGAAGTAACGGTAGGGTTTTCCATTTGCCTTCTTTCTGGATGGTTACTATAAAACCCTCTACTACTGTACCATCCGACACCATTGGAATCCAATTGGACATCTTATCTTGCATCTTCATTATTTTTTCTTCTTCGGTAACTACAACAGCAACAATATACTTTCCTTTTCCAATATAGGCCACCATCGAGTCCATGGGAGGAATCTTTAAACTTTTTCGACAATCTTTCCCTTCATAAGAGCTTTCAATTAACATAAATATGATAATTGCACTAGTTTGTTCTGTCAGAGGAACCACTAACTCTGTGAGATTGCTAGGAATTTCAGTAACTGTGCCATCCAGCCCAGTAAGAGAAGATACCGCATTGAATTGTTCAATAATGCTCTCCACATCAACATCTGGTTTCCAAATTAAACTGGTAACCGGTGATGGTACTTTCTGAATTGAAAAAGTAACAATTAATCTAAAAAATATGTAATAATTAAAATCTAAAATTAAAATAAATTAAGATAGTTTAAGAGAAAATATTTATATATAAAACTTATAATAATAAAGGCTCAAAAGTAAATTAGCTGTAACAGAATTCTATAATAATTAAAATATCACAGTAGTGTATTTAGAACAGGGTAGTCAAAACTACAATAAAAACACAAATTATAATTAAATACATATATATTATTTCTCTGCTATAAAAATGACAAACATAATTATAATACCTGCCACATTATAATGCAGTCCCATATTGTTACAGTATCAGCTGAAAGGTGTAGGTATTTCAATCCTTGCAACTCTTCAATACCATTGATCTTCTCCAACTCCCAACATCCGTCAAAGGTAATTGTCTCTAAATTGCATGGACATGCAGAACTTGGAAACTCTTCTATCTCAGATCGTCCCTCTGTGGTTAACATTGCATCCAGTCCTAAATCCACTTCAATTAAACTTTCCATGCATTCAAGATGGAGAAATTTAAGGCTGGCAAGGTACTGTCCACCAATTGAAACCTTAGATATGTGTTTTATGTCCCTGATATCTATTTTTTCAAGGCTGACCATTGAAGTTCCAATATTAGTTGAATGTGTGCTATTCTTAAAACTTAATTCCCCGCTTAATGTCAAATCCCTCAATACCAGGTTTCTAAGATTAGGGAGTTTTGTAAGTGATTCGGAGAAGAATCTCCCCTGAATTCTCATGGGATTATTCCATTCTGTTCCATTCCATTCTACTTTTCCTGTAAGGACTAGATTTTCCAAATGAGTTAACATTCCCACCGAATTTGGAAACTCTTCCAAGTTTGTTCTGTCAAGAATGAGGTCTTTCAGCTGCAAAGGTACCTGAAAATTGAAATTATTTTGTTTAAAACACCTATTTTCTAATTATAAATATTTTTCACAAAATAACTACTATCAGAACACATTTTACATTGTTAACCAGACTTAATCCTCAAATATAGAAGAAAAAATTACCTGATGATCAATTTGCCACAATCTTCGGAAGCATCCTTGAGAAATTTTTAAATACTGCAAACTTTGGAGAGGAATCCATAAAGGAATAGTGTGTGAAGAAGACACACTTGACATGAATTCTCCTTCCATATTTTCATGTTCATCTAGCTTTTCCAACATACTTGAGTCAAGCTCAAGCCACAACAAAGAAGTTGATGGACCCTCACAATCATTTAAATTACCTAAAAAATATCTGAATTGAAGAGCAGTGTGCTGGTCAAAAATGGAATTGAGACACCTGAAACTACGATTGCTCATCCCTGCAAGAACATTCTCGAATCCCTTTTCTTCCTGTATTTAAGGAGGAAACTAAAATTTTGTCACGTTCCGGTTAGAAAAACAACAGTCAAGCTATATAAACACGCATTTTTAATACCATTAAAGGACAGCAAATTTACAAGGAGAAACAAACCTGAGAACGAAGATGCATGGAGCGCCACAGTCGACTAGGACTGCTCAATTCATTATCTGCAATTGCTCTTCCGAGATCCCGGATGTGGCAATGCATTCTCAAAAGAGGAATACTTTCGGAGTCAAAACCATTCCAATAACTCCTTCCCACTTGAACTTCAATAAGACATTTATCCATTAAGATCTGAAGTGTGTGCTCAGCGCTCCATCCTGATCCTTCCATTATCCTTAAAGCCATATGCCTAGGTTTGTTGACGAAAAAGCATGCAATGTCCATAAATACCTGCATTTGTTCATTGTCAAGGGATTCCAAGCTTATTCTAAGCTTCTTCTTTATATCTTGTTTCGGAGTTTTTCTCACTTTATCCAATTCTAGTTTCCAATAATGCTTATCGGCAATACCAAAAACATGTCCACCCAACACCTCTAGAGAGAGGGGCAAACCTTCACACTCATTCACGAAGCTTTCAACCAAATCTTCATATCCACTGGTTGGATATGCTTGGTGGAAGGCGTGCCAACAGAAAAGCTCTGTGCTCTGATGGACATTCATTTCTTTCATCTTATAACGACAATTAATTTCTGCCCTTCTAAACACACTCTTATCACGGGTTGTCACAATTATCAAACTACAAGAATTACCGACCAAAAGATCCCTGACCAGTAAGGCATTCAACTGGTCCACCTGATCTATATCATCTATAATAATTAGGAAACTCACAAAAGGGTTGCTTGCCAGACGAGACCTGAGATATGTGGATCCTTCAGATATACTGTCAAACATACGATTTTCTTGCACCAGATCCTTAAGAAGCTTTGTTTGCAAGGAAGTCAATTTAGTTTCTCGCACATCAAACAAAAAACTTGATGCGCTGAATTCTGAACGCTTTTTGTTGAACAATGCTTTGGCAAGGGTGGTCTTACCAGACCCACCCATACCGCAGATGCCAATCAGTTTATCATTCTCCTCCTCCTGCCAGCATGTCCTTTCAAAGTCTTCAACCAATTCTTCAATTCCAATAGGATATCTTGCAATTTCTAAAGTTATTGCCCTTTCAACCTCTCTTCGGACAGCGGACACTACTTTTGTACATACTGTCTCAAGATTACTTGAAATTTGCAATGAAAACAACAATTTTAACGGATTAGGCTAATCAAAAATCATAAAATTTTATAGGAGAAAATATTTTAAAGAAAATTTGTGATAAAAAAAAGTCTTACTCGTTATTATGGCTGAATTCGTAGCCAGAGATGAATGAAACACAGTGGAGGGCTTCTTTCCAGGCGTCAAGTTTGTCGAGATGTCTACTCTTCTCTGTGTGGTATTTGAATGAATCGGCGAACACACCCTTTTCTACGTATCTGAGGTGGGAGGGTGGAACATCATAGAATATTGGAATAATCCTTCTCTTAGTTTTTAACATTAGAGCAAGCTCCGCTAAACACCAAACTGACTCGGCATATCTTCTAGAGAAAATGGCAATTTGTACTGATGCAGAGTAAATGGAATTCTGAATTGTGGAAGGAAACAAATCACCTAATTCCATCTCTTTGCAATCAAGAAACGTTCGGATTCCCACTTTCTCAAGAGATTTATAAAGCTCAAGAGCCAGGGTTTCTTTTACATCAGGACCTCGGTGGTTAATGAAAACATCATAAAGTTTAGGGGATGCAGATGATCCAATTTTTTCTCCTTGATATAAAATATCAGCAAAAGCATCCTCTTTCAAACTCAGTGAGCGAGATGATGAAGACGAAGCCATGAATGGGGGATAAAACTCGAATAACAGAGAAACCTTGCAAATTCCAACTCACATTGAATTGATTTATCAAAGTGGCATTGCATATAAATGGCTGACAAAGTTGTTCTCTATCTGCTTCCTAAGTGTTCCTCGGCAAATCCAGCTGGTTTGCAAAGAGACGTGTGAAATTCTGTCTGAAAAGAACAAGGTAAAGCAACAGGACCATAAGATATTATTTTGAGATGAGGTAAAGCAACTGGAGATAAGATATTATTTTGAGATAAGATTAGATAAAAGTTAGAAATATTTTTATAAAAAACATTATGTTGTTTTAATCTTTTTTCTTTTGAAAAGTATTAAAATAGAATCTTTGAATATTAAAAAAAATTATATTGTCTTTTTTAGTCAATAGATTATATTTTGTTGAAATTATTAGACAATAAAATAAATTATCTCATGTTGATAAAAAATTTCTTCTTTCTAATAAAATATTTTTTGATTAAGCCCAAATAATTTTTTTGACAATAAAATAATGTAGTTTTAATCTTTTCCTTTTGAAAAGTACTAAAACAAATCTTTAAATATTCAAAAATATTCCCACCATCCTTTTGAGCCAATAAACTATATTTTATAGCAATTTCTAGGAAGAAAATTGTCTCATGACAATAAACAATGCAATTAAATTTCCACAATCCATATGAAATAGTATTGCTGCTTCTGGATTAGATTGTGTTGGAGTTTTTACATCAACACAATTGAATCCAGAAGCAGCAATACTACGACAATAAACAAGTTTATTCTTTCTAGTGAATAATGTTGAATATCATTTAAAACTAAGATATGGTTTGAGATAAATTTGATAGAGCCCAAACAATTTTTCTAGAAAAAATATAATGCAACGTCAATTTGTAGTAAATTGGGAATTTTATTTTATTTCGAGTATATTGCTTCCCCCGCTATCGAACTTATAATTCTAGTATATAGTTGCAATTTCTATTACTTCATTTATGAACTTGCCTATTAGATGCTTAATGAGATTATTGTGATCTTCATAAATAGATTACTATACATTTCTTACACAATTATTGTCACTCATAGAGATCCAACTACCTATTATCCCCATAATGTGGCTTCGCCTAGCACCCTAACATGATCCAACAACAAGAATTTCCATAAACTCAAAAATACATCAAACACATAAGCTCAAAAATATAAACAATCACATAGAAACACAAACATATAATATATTCAATGTGTTGTTGCACTCCATTACTATTGCTTCATAGCATGATTACAAATTTATATAAGTAATTCTATAGCATTCTCATGATCACTTGATCATGCTACACCTTGATGCTTTGATCCATTATAAATTCCTCGAAATATAGAGGTCTTTTGAGATTACATAGATCATTCTAGAATTTAGGTTGACTTTAAAATATTTTACTTTTCACATTATCTTATCTCAATCCTTATCTCTCATCTATACCTACAACTTTCTAGAACTTTACATTTCATATCACTTAATATTGGTGGTGTGTGAGAAATTACGTATCCCTACACTCCTCCTTAATTTCGACCACATATTTATCAACTCAAATTTGTCTTCCAAGTATGCTGACTCATTCAAATCATTTTCTTGCATAATACTTTCAATCTATCTTCAAGCTTTGTGAATCTCTTTCCAACTCTTCACCAACTCTTCTCATTGTTGCGACAACACTTCCAACTTTGATCTTCAAATATTCAAACTTCAATAAGGAAGTCCTTTTCTTGTAAACTCACTATTTATAGCTTTCCATCTTCCTTGGCATCTTACAAGGCCAAAAAATCTCTCTTTATTTCTTTCATCTTTAACATATGAACATATACACATCATTTTTTACATACCTATACATTTTTAAAAATTTGATCCATAACTCCATCCATAATTCATTTGAATGCATCCTATTATTGATTCACTCTTCCACTTCCTTTGCCAACACATCTGTTTTGAATGATTTCTGAAAAATATCTACACATATAAAACTCCCATCTTGTTTAGGAAAATGCCAAATTGTTGGGAAAATATTTTTTACACCGTTTATTTCCTATAGTCAAGGATGAATATCATTTTATTTGATGATCTAGTATATAAGACAACAGTCAAACTATAAAAAAACATATGTTTCAGTACCATGAAGTGGATTGAAAATTTGGGAGGAGAAACACACCTAAGAGCAAAGATGTTGAAGTAATAGTAGGGTTTTCCATTTGCCTTCTTTTTGGATGCTTACTATAAAACCCTCTACTAGTGTACCATCTAACACCATTGGAATCCAATTGGACATCTTATCTTGCATCTTCATTATGTTTTCTTCCTTGGTAACTACAATAGCAACAATATACTTTCCTTCTCCAATATAGGCCACCATCGAGTCTGTGGGAGGAATCTTGAAACATTTTTTATAATCTTTCCCTTCATAAGAGCTTTCAATTGACACAAATATGATAATTACAATAGTTTTTTATGTCATAGGAACTACTAACTCTGTCAGATTGCTAGGAATTTCAGTAATTGTCTCATCCAGCCCAATAAGAGAAAATACCACATTGAATTGAGTAATAATACTCTCCACATCAACATCTAATTTCCAAATTAAACTAGTAACTGGTGATGGTACTTTCTGAATTGAAAAAGTAACAATTAATCTAAAAATTATGTAATAATTAAACCTGAAATTAAAAATTATTAATTATATTTACAAATATTCATAAGCGATAATAGAATTGAAGATAAAATACACCATAATAAATTAATAAAGTTTAAAAAATATATTTATATATTAAACTTATAATAATAAAGGCTCAAAAGGGAATTCATTGTAACACAATTCTATAATAATGAAAATATCATAGTAGTGTATGACAAGATAGTTCAAACACAATTACAATAAAAACAAAAATTATAATTAACAATTATATAATTTTTGACAAGCATAACTATGATACCTGCCATATTTTAATGCAGTCTCATATAAGTACAGTACCAACTGAAAGGTGTAGATATTTCAATCCTTGCAATTCTTCAATATCATTGATCTTCTACAACTTCCAACATCCGGGCAGGTGCATGAAAATGGGTAGCCAATTTATGGCCAATTTACTTTTCCATCCCGAAATAGCAAAAATGCAAGTGCATTATAGTAAAATGCGCTCACATTATGGCTTGGTAATGACCGAGCCTAGGATCGGTCATTACCAAGTCATAACGTGAGCACATTATAATGCACTCGAGTTATGGTTTAAATTTCAAAAAACACGCGCATTTTGAGTTCAAAAAATATGCATTTTTTGAAATCAAAAAAATATTTTCAAAATGCGAGCGCATTATAATGCGCTTGCATTTTGGTCTACATTGAAAAAAAATTCCTCTTTTTCTTGTCTCTTTCTTCTTGTTATATCTTTTAGGGAAATTATATACATGAAATAAACATTTAAGTATAAGTTGACATTTACATATGGAACTTTACTTTCTTATACTTTAAGTTATATTTCATGTATATAGGGAGGATGTTTGAGAGTGGTTTCGGATCTCTAGGAGTTATAATGCAAATTCTAGTTTTTGGAAGATCTCAAAAAATTTAGACTTAGTCAAATTTTAGTAATTAGCGTGTCAAATTTTAGTAATCAGCAAGTTGTATCATCTTTCTCTCTTTATCTCACTCATTTTTATCCCTTATGCTCTAGACCTCTCTCTCACACTCTCTCCTTCCCTCTATACTTCTATCTATCTAGCCTCTCTCTCCCCCTCCATCCCTCCCTCCTTTCCTCCTTCCCTCCTTCCCTCTAATTTTCTCTATCTCCCCCTCTCTCTCTTCCTTCCTCCCACCCACCTTCCCTCTCTACTCCAATCTATCTAACCTATCCCTCTCTACCTCTCTCTCTCTCCCCCTCTTCTCTCTCTCTCTCTTCCTTCATCCCAACCACCTTCCCTCTCTACTTCTCTATCTAACCTATCACTCTCTTCCTATCTCTCACCCTCCCTCCTCTCTCTCTCAATCTCTCCACCTTCCTCCTTCCCTCCTCTCTCTCTCATTCTCTTTATCACACTTCTCTCTCCCTCTCTCCCTCCCTCCTCCCCTCTCTACTTCTATCTCTCTCCCTCCCTCCTCCCTCCTCTCCTCCCTCCCTATCTCTCCTTCCCTATATACTTCTCTCTACCTCTCCCTGCCTCATTCCCTCTCACTCTCCCTCCCTCTCTCCCTCTCTCTTAATCTCCCAACCTTCCTCCTTCCCTTTGTGTTTCTCTCTCACACACACTCTCTCCCTCCCCCATATCTCTCTCGTTAGTTTAGTCTTTATGGTTTATGCTTTATGGTTTAGGGTTTAGTATTTAGGGTTTAGGCTTTATGGTTTATAGCTTAGGCGTTAGGTCCAACCCCCTCTCTCTCCCCCTCTCTCAAGTATATCCCTCCTCCTATCCCTCCCACCCCCTCTCTCTCTCTTAGGTATATCTCTCACTCCCTCTATCTCTCTCTTAGGTCTCTCCCTCCTAGGTCCCCTCTCCCTCTCTCAAGTCTCTCCCTCCCACCCTAACAAGAGAACACACACACACACACACTCTCTCTCTCTCAGGTCTCTCCCTCCCACCCCCTTTCCCTCTTCTCAAGTATCTCCCTCCCACCCTAGCTAGAGAACACACACTCTCTCTATCTCTTTCTAAGGTCTCTCCCTCACCCCCTCTCTCTCTCTCTCTCTCTCTCTCTCTCTCTCTCCCACCCCCTCTCCCTCTCTAAAGTCTCTCCCTCACACCCTAACTAGAGAATCTCTCTCTCTCTTCCTCTTAGCCCCTATATCTCAAGTCTCTCTATTCCACCTAGATCACCTACTACAATAATGTAGAAATTACTCGAATGTTCTAACGCTCACCCCTAATTTATACTACTAATTACATCAATATTTAGAATACCCAAATTTTCTCTCACATATTCGAATTACTCCTTTACTAAGGGCTTTGTGAATATATCCACCAATTAATCTTCGGATCTGCACTACTCAAGATTAATTTCTTTGTTGTTGACTAATTCCCTGATGAAGTGGTACCTCGTATCAATGTGCTTGCTCCTTTTATGAAATACATGATTTTTGGTCAATGTAATTTCTGATTTATTATCACAATGGATTGATATTGACTCCTTCTATTCTTGCAATAAATTTGTCAATACTCTCCTCATCAAAATTGCTTGACATGTTGTCGATGTGGCTACTACATTCTTTGGTTCAGCTAATGAAAGTGTCACTATTGGTTGCTTCTTTGATGCCCATGAGATTTCACCCATTTCACAATGAAAGACATATCCATAAGTGCTCTTTCTATCATCGTTGTTTCCACAAAATCACTATTAGTAAAACCAATCAAACAAAATTTATTAGTTTTGGAAAATAGAATTCCATATCCTGATGTTCTTGCAATATATCTGAGTATTTTATTCCCAACTTTCTAGTGAGAATCCTGAGGTGAATCCATGAACCTTGAAATCAAAATTACACCATATATAATATCTGGTCTTGTAGTTGTAAGATACATTAAACTACCAACAACTATTTTGAACATAGTTGGATCAACATTCGACCCCTTATCCTCTCTACTCAATTTTGTTCTTGTAGCGACCAAAGTTGATACTAGATTACAATTTAACATCTTAAATCTTCTCAATAAGTCCTTCACATATTTATATTGACAAATGAAAATACCCTTATCTATTAGACTAACTTCAATTCCTAAGAAGTATCTCATCAAGCCCAAATCTGGCATTTCAAAATCTTTCATCATATCTGACTTGAACATGCCTATAGATAAATTTCCCTTGAAAATCAATTCATCAACATATAGGTCCATACAATCAAAATCTGACCTTGCTCATTAGTATTCACATACATTGTAGGTTCACTGCCACTTCTATTGAATCCATTACAAATCAAATATGAATCAATTCTACTATACTAAGCCCTAGATGCCTATTTCGATCCATAAAGATCCTTTTTCAATTTATATTCTTTACTTTCATGTCCATTTAATTCATAACTAGGAGGTTGTTGAACATAAACTTCTTCATCAAGAAAACCATTTAAGAAAGTTGATTTCACATCCATTTGATAAGCATTCCAACTATTATTTGTAACTACTACTAAAATAGTTCTAACTATGTCAAGTCTCACAACTCATGCAAAATTTTCACTATAATCAATCCCATACTATTGTGAAACTCCTTTTGCAACTAACCTTGATTTATGTTTTACAATTTGACCTTCAAAATTACATTTAGTTTAATAAACCCATTTGACTCTTATACAATCTTTACCTTTGGGTAAATCTACTAACTCTCATGTTTTATTTCTTTCAATAGAGTCAATTTATTCATCCATTGTCTTGATCCAGTTATCATCTTTGATGGCTCCTTCAAAATATATAGGATCATAAGTAAATAAAGAAAATTTTGAATTTTCTTCTTCTTGATCATATATTTCTTTTAAGATTTTTGTTTTCTTACCTTTATACCTTTGTCTAGTAATGAGGCAAGAGTTGGATCTGATTCATCACTTAAATTTGAATTAGGGTTTGGATGAATTGGTGATGTACCTTGCTCAATATTTATTGATGGAGAAGTCAGTGTTGTTTGATTTGACTAACCACCATGTTCTTTTGGTTCCTCTTCACTATCATGAATTGGTGCTTGATGTTGAACCTATGACTATTTTGTCAACATATGTATCCCATGATTCTTCTCCCTTAAATTCAACATCTCTACTTATAATAAATTTCTTTGTGATGGGATTATACAATCGATAAGCTTTTGATTGCTCACTATAACCAATAAAAATACATTTTTCACTTATCATCCAATTTTCTTCTCAATTCATATGGCAGTATAGAATAAGCAACACATCCAAAAATTCTAAAATTATATACAGTATGCTTCTTACCATTCCATGCTTCTTGAGGAATTTTTTCCTTGACATTCTTTGTAGGACTCTTGTTCAAGATGTATACTGCACATGTTATTTCTGATGCCCAATCATTGGATAGGTTCTTGGCTTTCAACATGCTCCTATCCATATCCATTATTGTTCTATTCTTTCTCTCGGCTACTCCATTCTATTGTGGTGTGTATCTTTTGTAAACTATTTCTTTTTTCCTTGATATCTGCAAAAATCCAAAAAATCATTAGAACTGTACTCACCACCCCTATCAAATTTGAGTACCTTGATGTAGAATCCACTTTGTTTTTCTTCCATCACTTTAAACTCCTTGAATTTATCAAATGTTTTAGAATTCTACTTGAGAAAGTATATCCAGGTCTTTCTACTAAAATTATCAATAAATGTTAATAAATATAAACTTTCTCCTAATGATGGAGTTTGCATTGACCCACATATATCAGAGTGAACTAATTCTAACGGTATCGTTGCTCTATATGAACTTTTTTTGGAAAAATTTCTCTATGTTGTTTTGCTAATATACAACTTTCACATGTATTAGCTAGATTGTCTATAACTAGTAAACCTTTTACCATATTCTTCTTTTGTAATAAAGTCAACCCATTAAAATGAAGGTGATCATACCTTAAATTCCAAAGTCATGTTTGGTCTAAAAGTACATACTAACCTAAAATTAATTTCCTCCTTTCTTTCAATACAATGAATTTGGACGTGAAACATTTGATTCCTCGTCATCTTAGCCCTTGCAATCAACGTGTCACTTGGATTTCTATCCATAATTATACATTCATCATTTTTAAATTGAACTTTGTACCCTTTTGTACTAATTGACCAACACTCAAAAAATTATGTTTTAAACTAGGTACAAAGAAAAAAATCATGAATATGCCCTTTTTCACTATTCTTAGTTAGAATATTAATAGTACATTTTCCAATTACAGATACTTTGCTATCATTTCCCAATTTTACTTCTGATTTTATAGAGTCACCCAAACTAGCAAATAGTTCTCTACTTCATGTCATATGATTGCTACAACCACTATCTAAGAACCATACATCATTAGAGCTTTCTTGAACAACATTTACAAGTTATAAGTAAACTTCCAGAGTTTTTATCAGATACATCTATGTAGTTTTCCTTTTGTTTATCCACTTCAACTTGTTTGCTTCTACATTCATTTGCAAAATGGCCAAATTTCTTACAATGATAACAATGAGAGTGAGATTTATCAAACCTTGGTATTCATTGAGATTGATTTCTTCCTCGTCCTATATTATTAACATTGTGATTGGACTGATTGTTCCTTTCTCCTTGATTTGGACTCATATGTCAATCTCTTCCTCTTCCACTTCCTTTGAGGTTCAATCCCCCTCTTCCTCTTCCTCTTCCTCTTCCAATTGATAGTTGTATCTTAAAAGAATTCTCCAAAGAAGAATTGTTATTTTGATTCATCTTAGTTTCATGAGAATTGAGAAAGCAAGGATCCCATCAATTCATCTATTGAAAATTGAGATAAGTCTTTTGATTCTTCAATTGCAACTACTATTGCATCAAATTTTCTAGGAAGGCTTCTAAGAAACTTTTATACCACCTTTGATTGGATATATCATATCCATGTGATTCATTTGATTTATAATATTTATTACATTATTGAAGAATTGATCTATAGATTATGATGAACTCATTTGAAGATTTTCAAAATTCCTTATTAATGTTTGTAATTTTGCAACTTTTACTTTAGTTGTCCCCTAGTATGAATTTTCTAATATTTCCCAAGCTTGTTTAGAACTAGTTGCTGCAACAATCCCAGGAAACACAGATTCATCCATTTCTTGTTGAATATAAAACAAAGCTTTAGAATCCTTTTGTTTCATTTCTTTAAGTTCATCTTTTTTTGTTTGAGTTAACATAGATAGATCTTGAGATTATACAAACCCATTTTGAACAAAATCCCATATATCTTGTGAGAAAAATAATGTCCTCATTTATATTGCCCAAGTATCATAGCTCTTACCTTTAAATAATGAAATCTGAGGCTGAGTTAGACTAGTGTTTGATGCCATGTTTGCAATATGGACTTCACTTTATCCTTAAATTGTCTTCTTTGGCTCTTTAGTGTTTCCAAATTACAGACTGCTCCTAGCTAGTGATTTACAATGGGAAGCGGCTCCTTCCAAAATCTACAGTTTCTTATAAAAATAATTAGCAATATAACTGCACATTGGGCAATAGTAAACAATGCTAACTATAGCTTACTTGATTGAATGTTATCTTTAGCCTAATCAGTGGCAATTTTCTTTTATTTGGACTAGCTATAAAATCAACAATCCTCTTTGCAAACTAGACGATGCTCCTACAAAAATGGCGACTCTTGAACTTTCCTTGACTAGCGATCTCAAACTTGGAGCTCACGATCAGTAATTTCATGGTATAAAATTATTTTATAGTGGTGTCCCCTTTGTTGGGAATTATGCCTCAACTTTCTGGTGACCCCCTTTGAAGACTTAGGCGAGTTCTCTTGTTTCCTTGGCAAAGTCTTTTGTTCTGGTAGAGGCGGAACCGGGATGGAACTTGGCATTGTTCTGGGTCTTGTTCCCATTCCATCTCCTGCTCCACTCCCCGCTTTCTTGGTTCTTCGAGTTTTGTCTAGCGGAGGCGGAACCGGAGTGGAACTTGGCATTGTTCCATTTTCCCTATTCCGGGTTTGGCTCTGGATCTGGCTCCGGCTCCGGCTCCGACTGTCTGTTGATCTTTGCTTGGTTCTGGCGGAGGCGGAACTAGTTTTGGTAGTTGGCAATGTCTATTTGCCATGTTCTTGTTTCTGTTCCTGTTCCGACTCTGGGTCCGACTCCTGCTTTTGTGATCTAGTTCCTCTAGATGTTTGGATTTTCCCCGGGGAGTTTTCCTCCGCTTTGTCCATGTTCTGGATTGTTGTTTCTTGCAGTTGGCGAAGGCGAAACCGGAACCGGTTTGGTTCCTGATCTTGGACTTATGGTAAAGTCCTATTTATGTTCCTGTTCAGTCCCCGACTCCAACTTTGATCATTTGTGCTCTTGTCTTGGTTTGACTCGGGTTGACTTTACCCGGTCAGTCCTGTTTCTGATGTGTTCCTCTTTGCCACGGGTGGATGCGGAACCGAATTGGTTCCTGAACTTGTAATTTCGGTGGAGTCATGTTTCGACTCCAGTTTCATCTCCGTCTCCAACTCCAACTCCAACTCCGGTAGTGTGCTTTTTCAGTGGAGTCCTGTTTCGACTCCTGTTCCGACTCCGACTCCGACAGTGTTAGGTTTGGCATTGAATGCCTAGGCGGCTCATTGCAGGGAGATCTGTCAGATCTGACCACATGCGTGATTTGTAGATGGTCTTCTTTGCTCTTGTTGAGTCGGTTACATATTGGGTGAGAGATGTATTATTTCTTAGGGCTTGCAAGGAAGTTCGATGAGTCTGCAAGGGTCGTGGGTTGCAGAGCAAGTGCGAGATGTGCGAGTTGAATGCGCGACCATGAGACTGCGAGCAGGATGCGCGGGCATGTGAATGCGTGTGCATGGGGATGTAAGTATAATGCATGATGCATGATGTGAGATTGCAGTAGTTGGACTTGCAGGTTGGAGAGCCGAAGGTGTGAAGAGTTTTATAGAGAGATGGAGAGGGTGTTTGAACAGTTTGCTTAGGCAATGTAACTGTGAACACTCTATCTCTCGGATCTGGGCATGGGAATCTTTGGAGGCCGAATGACTGGGCTGGCCATGTGGTTGGCTATGACAATCATCTGAGGAGCTAAGAGGAATCTTGCAGGTACCTGCTACTTCTCTAGTAGAACAAGATATAACTCCTGTATTGGTTTTGAGCCTGATATTGTATTGTAACTAGTTTTGTTGCTGAATAATACAATGGCTCAAAATTTTGGAGTGTGGGGTTTTTTACCTGAAAGGGTTTTCCCCACATATATCTTTGTGTCTTCCTTTCTTGTCTTTCATGGTTTCTGGTTATGTTGGATCTGTTTCTTGTTGCATTGATTTCTCTTAGAGGATCAATGGGGGATCAATTGTGCTTGTTTCCGCTTTATAGCATAGTTGGTTGTGTCTTTGTTATGATTTTGAGTTGAAATCACTAAGGCACTACTATCTTAGATGTAAATCTTGATGACAGATTGAATCTATATCCCCAACAAGTGGTATCAACGCTGATAGCTTTTTGCTCATGATACCAAAAAGGTGGTATCAGAGCATGTTTAAGGGAGGTCGTGGCTTGATGATACCAAGTGGTATCAGAGCCTTCTCCTGGTTGCAGAAGTTCTGGGTTTTCTCCTGTGGTGATTTCTTAGCCTGGCAAGCTTGAGGAAGTCTGGAGAAATCGATTGGTGATTGGTCCTTTGGTGAGTGGAAGTGTGTGCTTCATTGTTTCAACATACAGTTTGAAAGGCACTGGGAAAGTATGGAGTGGGTCATGTTGTGGCAACATGATCTGGAGCTCCTGACTGGTAACATTGTTCCTGATGCAAAGGGCATGAGATGTGTTCATGGTTGTGTTGCAGCAAAGCATGGTGTTCATACTAGGTGTCTGTGTGACAGGCTCCTTGGTGGTATGGACTAGCTTGTGTCATTGTTTAGCTATGGATTGTTGTGCTTGTGTTGGGTGTTTCTGACTTAGCACTGAAGGCATTTTCTCTGGTGCTCTAATTGCATGGAGGCTATGAGGTGACCTTGGTGGTCTGCAACTTCTGGATAGCCTGGCTCTTCCTTGTGCTTGTGCATGAATGTGGAATTGGAACTGGTCTTAAAGGACCTGTTGTTCCTGTGTGCCTCTTTCTTGCACTTGCATGGTTCAGATTCATGTCTTTGGCTCTGAAGGTTTTGTGTAGATTTTCCTAAAAAGTCTACAGTGCATTCTCTTGTTCTTTCATTGTTCTGGTTTACTATGATAGTTGTGTGAAGACTCCTGAGTTGTCCAGATGAGCAGTGAATATGGAGGTGCGTGGGTGTTTTGGAAACACTATGGTTTTTTGCAGGTTTTGCATGGTCAAGGAAAATTTGTGTTTTGTGGAACTACTGTTTGTTATTTTTCTAGATCCTAGTTTCTAGGGTGTGACTGGATGAGATAGCTGCAGTTCGACTGGTGTTGAGGAGTGGTGTCTTCTCTGCATGGGAGTGTTGGTATGTTTCTCTTTCAGCATTCTTGTGGTATGCTTTGATGGTTTTCTAGACTTTGGTGCTTGGGTTGTGGACGTGACTGGCAAATCAGATCTGTTGTTGATCTGGTGTTTGAGTCATGATTGTCTACTTTGGTTGTTCTCTTTGATTATCTCATTTTTGCAGTTTTTAGTTTAATGATAGATTTGCAAGTTTACTTTTGGTTGCATCCATGGGTTGTGCAATATTGTAGGCTGTCCTTACCTACATGCTTGTTGTGAGACAACTCAGAAGTGGAATGTCTATATCCACGAGGGTGTAACCATGTTGTGCAGATCTATTAGCTGGCCTTGTCTGTGGTCACTTGTGCATTGGTGTGGCTATTTTGAGATGAGAGGAGGAATGGCGTTTGAGTACCTGAATAGTCAGTGATGGGGACCTGAAGCATGTGGATCACGATGTCATGGAAAGCTGGGTACACTGGCATAGTGTAAGCTTTTGACAGTGATGGTGTGGTTAGTCATGGTGCTTGGAAAACTCAGTGTCACATTTCAGTGGGAGCTTTAGCAATGACTGGTGTCTTCTTTGGTGTTGCAGAATTTGCATCTACATGTTCACTATTTGAAGATGTGCAGCACTTTGGAGCCATGAAGGACCTTGGTAGTCTTTGGCTGAGTTGCTTGTGGTGCTTGACAAGTGATGTTGGTTTAGAGTTGTTTGCTTTATGTCATGGTATACTCTTCCTTGTGCATTAGAGTTTTGGCATGTTGATTTGCTCTTGAAGACCATGGACAATTCACTTGAAGCATGGTATCTCCCTTGGAGATGTGTAGATCATGGTGTCATGATAAGTTCCTGTTCTAGGTTATGGAACTTTGACAGTGGTCTGGGGGTTCTCTTTACTTTGAGTACGTTGGTCATATGTTGGAGGACTTCTGGTTATTGCAGTGCTGCAGTTTGGAGTTAGCATGAGATGATAGGTGTTGATACTCTTGGATGCATGGAGAATAAAGGTGAGGCTTGAATTCTTAAGTGAATGTTGTTGTTACAACTGAAAATCTGAGAAGCCTGCACTTTGGTTGAATGTAAATTCAATAGAGATCTTGAAGGAGAATGCTCTTAGGTTAGCCATGGTGGCTTGTATATCTTGGATGAGCATGTTTCTTTTTTCTTCTTGATCTGCTCGGCAGTGGTGTCATTGTGAAAGTTATTTACCCATTATAATTTTCAAGTGCTTTATGTTTTATCTTTCATGTTATGAATCTTGAGTTGGTTTAGATTCTGGAGGATTCATAATGAAAGGTTGGAAAACATAGTTTATCTCCTTGTGCTTTTGAGGACTGAAAGGAGATGGTTATATGGGTAGGTCTGATCTTCTTTGAAGAGCTTACATCCATGTTTTGTTGGATGTTGTCAAGGATTTTCCCTTTGGGATGTAAAGAAGATCATTCTTGTCACAGCTGGCTTTTAGAAGTGTTTGTAGAAGGACATGTTTCTTGTTGATCTACAATTTCTCTCTTATCTGGTCTTGTTCTTCCTAATTGCTCTTGTGACTTTAGATGTGAGTTGCCTTTGTGGTACCGGGTTGGTCGCTGGTTGTGGTCATGTGTTGTCACCTAGGTGATGACACGAAGGTTCCTGTGCTTCTTTCTTCAGTCAGCTTTGGAGGTGTTTGGAAGAACTATGGAAAATAGTTGAGAGAAATTCTTCTTGCAACAGGTGGTTGCAGATGTTGTAGATCAGTATGGATGTTCCTTGGAACTACATGGTTACATTTCTTTATGCTGGGTTTGGTGGACTTGGTATGCCTGGATCATTTGTGATGGTGCCCTGTTTTGCACCCATCTAGACAGTGCCCTTGCAGTGGGAGTACTTGGATGTGTTTGGTCTATGACTAGTTGACAAAAGGTGCTTGTTTGTTGCTGAGATGGGTGGGTTTCTTTTGATGGCATGGGTTCACTTTTAGGTCATACCTTTAAGGTATGGGTGTTTGGATGTTTCAGCATGAGTTGTGGGTGCTGGTTTTCAGTCACATGGGTTTGATCGGTTGGATGAGGGCAGTCTGTTCTTGGTTGCCTTTCTAGCTGGTCAGTTTTTCTTGTTCTGGAGTTTGGTTGGAGTGGTGCTTTGCTATTTTGTCCTTTGCCGTTTGGAGGATCCTTTGCTTTCATTCCTGAGATTGTTGCTGTTTCACTTTGGTGTGTTCCTGTGTTTGGAGTTGTTGCTTAAGGTGGTGGACATCTTTCTGATGTTGTTGCAGTGGTTTTGATTGGTGTGTGAGAGCATGTGTTGGTCCTTGTTTGGGCTGGTTTAGAGGATTCCTGAAAGTCTTCAGCAAGTGGGAGATTGTTGGGAATTATGCCTCAACTTTCTGGTGACCCCCTTTGACGACTTAGGTGAATTCTCTTGTTTCCTTGGCAAAGTATTTTGTTCTAGCGAAGGCGGAACTGGGATGGAACTTGACATTGTTCTGTTTGCCTTGTTCCGGGTCTTGTTCCCGTTCCGTCTCCTGCTCCGCTCCCCACTTTCTTGGTTCTTGGAGGTGGAACCAGAGTGGAACTTGGCATTGTTCCATTTGCCTTGTTCCGAGTTTGGCTCTGGATCCGGCTCTAGCTCCGGCTCCGACTGTCTGTTGCTCTTCACTTGGTTCTGGCGGAGGCGGAACTAGTTTTGGTAGTTGGCAATGTCTGTTTTCCATGTTCCTATTTCTGTTCCTATTCTGACTCCGGGTCTGACTCCTGCTTTTGTGATCTAGTTCCTCTGGATGTTTGGATTCTCCTCAGGGAGTTTTCCTCCACTTTTTCCATGTTCTGGATTGTTGTTTCTTGCAGTTGGTGGAGGCAAAATCAGAACCGATTTGGTTCCTGATCTTGGAATTTTGGTAAAGTCCTATTTTTGTTCCTGTTCAGTCCCTGACTCCGACTCCGATCGTTTGTGCTCTCGTCTTGGTTTGAACCAGGTTGACTTTACCTGGTCAGTCCTATTTTTGATGTGTTCCTCTTTTCCGTGGGCGGACGTGGAACCGAATTGGTTCCTAAACCTATAATTTTGGTGGAGTCATGTTTCGACTCCAGTTCCGTCTCTGTTTCTGACTCCGACTTCGACAATGTGCTTTTTCGGTGGAGTCCTATTTTGACTCCTGTTCCGACTCCGACTTCGGTAGTGTTAGGTTTGGCATTGAATGCCTGGGTAGCTCATTGCAGGGAGATCTGTCAGATCCTACCAGATGTGTGATTTGCGGATGGTCTTCTTTGCTCTTGTTGAGTCGGTTACATATTGGGTGAGAGATGTATTATTTCTTAGGGCTTGCAAGGAAGTTCGACGAGTCTGCAAGGGTCGTGGATTACAGAGCAAGTACGAGATGTGCGAGTTGAATGCACGACCATGAGACTACGAGCAGGATGCCCGGGCATGTGAATGTGTGTGCATGGGGCTACAAGTATAATGCATGATGCGAGATTGCAACAGTTGGACTTGCAGGTTGGAGAGCCGAAGGTGTGAAGAGTTTTGTAGAGAGATGGAGAGGGTGTTCGAACATTTTGCTTAGGCAATGTAACTGTGAACACTCTATCTCTGGGATCTGGGCATGGGAATCTTTGGAGGCTGAATGACTGGGCTGGCCATGTGGCTGGTTGTGACAGTCATCTGAGGAGCTGAGAGGAATCTTGCAGGTACCTGCTACTTCTCTAGTAGAACAAGATGTAACTCCTGTATTGGCTTTGAGCCTGATATTTTATTGTAACTGGTTTTGTTGCTGAATAGTACAATGGCTCAAAATTTTGGAGTGTGGGGTTTTTTACCTGAAAGGGTTTTCCCCATGTATATCTTTGTGTCTTCCTTTCTTGTCTTTCATGGTTTCTGGTTATGTTGGATCTATTTCTTGTTGCATTCATTTCTCTTAGAGGATTAATGGGGGATCAACTATGCTTGTTTCCGCTTTATAGCATAGTTGGTTGTGTCTTTGTTGTGATTTTGAATTGAAATCACTAAGGCACTACTGTCTTAGATGCAAATCTTGATGACAGACCGAATCTATATCCCCAACACCCTTCTCCAAGTGGCTTTGAAATAGATGCAACGTCAACTTTGCAACAAACAACTTCAAGAAGAATCTTCAAACAACAATCAAAATGGTGACATCCCTTGGCGCGATGATCTGCTCAAACTTAGCAATAATAGTTGTGACTTCTCTCAACTATGGCATTTTGTAACCTATTTTGATACAAGTTTGTTAGTGGGTAGAGGAAAAACATAAAACACTTATAGACTCGTGCTACTACATAAAATGACTTTTATTTCCTGCCAAAACTAATTACAAATGCCTCTATTTATAGAGGTCTTTACAAGAAGGTTTGAGATAATTCCCATCATAAATTTTTTTTATGTTTTATCTTTATCCTAACCAACATACAAAATTTATTGGTTTCACATGTTTCTTATTGGTTAGGTGGTAGAACTTACAAAAACAAGTTGGTAGAATTTACCAAATCGTCTATTGCAATAATGTACGAATTACTCAAATTTTCTAACAAAAGCCATATTCCTAGGTTTGTTGACGAAAATGCATGCAATGTCCATAAATACTTTCATTTGCTCATTGTCAAGGGATTCCAAGCTTATTCTAAGCTTCTTTATATATTGTTTCGAAGTTTTCCTCACTTTATCCAATTCTAGTTTCCAATATTGCTTATCATCAATACCAAAAACATGTACTGCCAACACCTCTAGAGATAAGGGAAAACCTTCACACTCATTCACAAAGCTTTCAACCCAATCTTCATATCCACTGCTTGGATATAGTTGGTGGAAGGCATGCCAACAAAAAAGATTTGTGCTATGATGGATGTTCATTTCTTTCATCTTATAACGACAATTAATTCCTACCCTCCTCAACACACTCTTATCATGGGTTGTCAAAATGATAAAACTACAAGAACTACTGACCAAAAGATCCCTAACCAATAAGGCATTCAACTAGTCTAAGTGATCTATATCATCTATAATAATTAGGAAAATTACAAAAGGGTTTCTTGCCAGATGAGACCTAAGATATGTATATCCTAGAGCTATACTATCAAACATATGATTTTCTTGCACGAGATCCTTAAGAAGATTTCTTTGCAAAGAAGTCAAACTAGTTTCTCACACATCAAACAAAAAAATTGACACATTGAATTTTGAACATTTTTTTTGAATAATGCTTTGGAAAGGAGACACACCTATACGGTAGATGCCAATCACTTTATCAATTTCCTCCTTTTTCTAGCATTTCCTTTCAAATTCTTCAACCCATTCTTCAATTCTAGTAGGATATCTTGCAATTTCTAAAGTTATTATCCTTTCAACCTCCCTTCGGACAAGATACACTAATTCTTTACATAGTGTCTTAAGATTTCTTGAAATTGGAAATGAAAACAACAATTTCAATAGATTATGCTAATCTAAAATCATAAAAAAGGTTAAGAGAAAATATTTTGAAGAAAATTTGTGATAAAAAATAGTCTTACTTGTTATTGTGGCTGAATTCATAACTAGAGGAATAAAATGCAATGGAGGGCTTCTTCCAAGCATCAAGTTTGTCGAGATGCCTACACTTCTTTGTGTAGTATTTGAATGAATCGACATAGACACCATTTTCTACATATTTGAGGTGGGAAGGTGGAATACCATAGAATATTAGAATATTCTTCCTCTTAGTTTATAACATTAGAGCAAGCTCCGCTAAACACCAAACTGACTAGGAATATCTTCTAGATAAAATGACATTTTGTATTGATTTACTTGTACTAATGTAGAGTAAATGACATTTTGAATTATAGAAGGAAAAAAATTAGTTAATTTCATCTCTTTGCAATCAAGAAATGCTTGGATTCCCAACTTCTCAAGAGAATTATAAAGCTCAAGATCCAGGGTTTCTTTGACATCAAGACCTCCATGGTTAATGAAAACATCATAAAGTTTGGGGGATAAAGGTGATCCAATCTTTTCTCTTTGATATAAAATTTCAGAAAAAGCATCCTCTTCCAAATTCATTGGTTGAGATGATGAAGATGAAGCCATGAATGGGGGTGAAACTCAAATAAAAAGAGAAACTTTGAAAACTGCAATTCACATTGAGCTGATTTATCATAGTGGCATTGCACATAAACAACTGACAAAGTTGTTTTATCTCTAGTTCCTAGGTGTTTCTCGATAAATTTAGTTGGTTTTCAAGGCGACACATGAAACATGAACTTTAAGCAACCGGTGAAGGTTGAAGAAGAAATGCATAGGAGATAAAAAAAGGAAATACAGACAAAAATAAACAAATGAAATAGAGATAAAACTAAAATTTTGATAGGATTATATATTCATATATATATCAAAATTGAGAATAGATAAAGTAGAGTTGTTGCTCATTCTTCCTTGTACATACACCACAATATTTTTCATCTTGTTGCTACAACTACTACCACTTTGGCTCTTCCTTTTTACATATAATGCATATACAATACAACACCTATTCTGATTGTTATACTGTTCTGGCTATAGCAATAAAAATAGGCATATTTTTTTACAAAAAATGGAACTATCTCCCCAGTTTCATCGTATAACCCATAAAAAATATGAAATGCAACTACAACTAACACATTAATTGCATACATTGTACGGAGGGAAAAAACAATGGAAAGATCTGGAAGAAATTTAAAACACATGTTTAAAATAATTGATATAACAAGTTGACGGTTGGGAGAGGAGAGAAGTCTATAGATAATTAAATGTATGAGTTGGAGATTAATTCCAACACTCCCCCTTAATCACAACTACTACCATCTATGATGCCCAATTGACCTCTTTGATAGAATTTTTTTATTTCCCTAATGCTTTGGTGAAAATATTAGCACATTGATCTTGAGACCTACAAACATCCAAAATGATCTCTCCATTGTTAATAAACTCTCTAATGAAATGATATTTAGTATCTATATGTTTTCTTCTCTTGTGAAAAACTGGATTTTTTGACAATGTTATATAGCTGAGTTGTGTCATAATAGATCTTTGTTGCCTCTTCTTGTTCTTGTTTCAACTCTCTGAACACTCTTCTCATCCAAACTGCTTGACATGTTGCACTTGTGGTTGCTGCATACTTTGCTTTAGCAAATAAAAGTGTGATAATGGTTTGTTTCTTTGAAGCCCATTAAACTACACCTATTCCAAAGTGAAAGACATATCGAAATTTCTCTTCTTATCATCAATGTTTCCTGCATAATCACTATATGTATATCCTATGATTTTAACTCATTTGAGCTTTAATATTGAATGTCACAATTCCTTGTTCTACTCACATATCTTAGAATTCATTTCCCTACTTTCCAATGTGAGTCTTTTGGAGACTCCATGAACCTTGAAATCAAACTTACACCATAGATTATTTTTGGCCTTGTGGATGTTAAATACATGAGGCTACCAACAAGTCTTATACAAACTTGGATCATTGTTGGCACCTTTGTCATCCTTTCTTAATTTCAATCTTGTGACAATTGGTATTGGAGCTGATTTGCAATTTGTCATATTAAACCTTTTCAAAATGTCTTTTGTGTACTTATATTGTGAGTTGAATATACTATTACCATTTTGATTCACCTCAATGCCTAAAAAGTATTTCATGAGTCCCAAATTAGTCATTTCAAGTTCTTTCCTCATAGATGATTTGAACATATCAATTGATAAATCACTTGTGAATATCAAATCATCAACACATAAACATATAATTAAAATTTCACCTTTTTCATTCATCTTGGTGTATAATTTAGGTTCACTATTGCACCTATTAAAAACATTTTGTAAAAGATAACTATCAATTCTGCTATACCAAGCTCTTGGAGCTTGTTTGAATCCATAGAGTGCCTTTTTCAATTTGTATACTTTCTCTTCTTGACCCAAAATCTCATACCCAAGTTGTTGCTCCATATAAACTTCTTCTTCAAGATAACCATTCAAAAAGGCTGATTTTACATCCATTTAATAAATTGACTACTTTTTTTGAGCTGCTATGGAAAGTATCATTCTAATAGTGTCTAAATGTGCTATAGGAGAAAATGTCTCATTGTAATCAACTCTGGGTCATTGTGAATATCCCTTTTCCACTAATCTTGCCTTATCTTTTTGCACATCACCATTTGCATTCAACTTGGTTTTGTAAACACACTTAACTCCTATGACGTTTTTTCCTTGTGGAAGGCTCACTAACTCCCATGTTTGATTCTTTTCAATTGCATCAATTTCTTCATCCATTGCATTTACCCATTTTTCTTCTTTAATTGCTTCTTCAAAATGAATTGAATCATCTACAAGTGAATATAAAGCAAAAAGAGAAGTTTTACTTGCATTGTTTTCACCTTTATTTTTCTCATAAATCTCTCTTAAACTTCTAATTTTTTGTATCCTTAAGCCCGCCAGGGTTGGATTTGACATATCACTTGAACTTGTAGAATGTGGACTTGATGGGCCTTCACTATGAGTGCATATTGTTGATGGTGGTTTTTGTCCACTTGTTGGAGTTCTTGTTTGAATGTGTGAGGCTTCCCTTACACTTGATGATGGTGTTATTTGTGGACCACTTTGTTGTGCTTGAATGGGTGTGGAAGGAGTCACATTAGAAGTAGTATTGTTGGTATAGAAACTTCATTTTACTCTTGTGGTATGCTTTTTGATATGTTGATTGTTTTTTCTACACATCCATCCCATGCTTCCTCTTCTATAAACTACACATCTTTGTTGATTGTAAATTTTTTTTTTATTGGATTATACAACTTTTAAGCCTTTGATTCATCACTATATCCAACAAATATGCATTTTTATCCTTGTCTAATTTTTTTCTCAATTCATCTAGTACATGTGCATATGCCACACATCCAAATACTCTCATATGAGAAGCATTGTGTTTTCTTCCACTCCAAGCTTCTTCCAGAATCATGTTCTTAACACTTTTTGTTGGACATCTATTCATTGTATAGGCTGCACATAATATAGCTTCAGCTCAATATTCATTTAGCAAATGTTTTTATTTCAACATGCTTCTTTCCATTTCCATGATTTTTCTATTTTTCCTTTTAGCTACCCCATTTTGTTGAGGTGTGTATCTAGTAGTGAATTTTTTGTGAATTTCATGATCTTTGTAAAATCTTATGAAGTCACTTGTAATGTACTCACCACAACTATCCATTCTCAATGCTTTGATATAATACCCACTTTGCTTCTCAACAAGATCCTTGAATTCATGGAAGAAATCAAATACTTCATTCTTTTTCCTTAGAAAGTAGACTCATGTTTTCCATGAATTATCATCAATGAAGGTTAAGAAATAGTAGCTTCCACCAATTTAGGGTGTTTGCATAGGTCCACACAAATCTGAATAAACAATTTCCAATATTATGTTTGCTCGAATTGACTTTCCTAATGGAAATGATTCTCTATGTTGATTGCCCAAAAGACAACCTTCACATACCCTTTCCAATTTTTCTATTAGAGGTAATCCCTTGACCATACTTTTTCTATGAAGAAAATTTAGAACTCTAAAGTTGAAGTGCCCAAATCTTAGATGCCAAAGAAAATTTTCATCTTTTATCTCTGCTTGAAAGATCACTTGAGTAACTGTTGTAGTTTTCTCTTCACCCTCTTGTGAGTTTATTGCAAGGGTTCCTTGAGCAAATTCTACCTTCAAATCTAGTTTTAACCTTAAGGTAAACATCCTATTGTTTCTCATTTGGACTTTAGCTATAATTTTATTGCTTGGATATTTGTCTAATATTGTGCATTCTTTGTTTTTGAAAAATACTCTATATTCCTTTTGAATGAGCTTCCCAATTCTCATCGAATTGTGTTTTAAGCTAGGGACAAAATATACATCAGAAATAAAAAATTTCCCCCCTTCTTGGTTATAATGTTGATATTACCTTTTCCTTTGACTTCTACTTTGTTGTCATTACCCAATGTTACATCCGATTTTACACTCTCATCCAAACTAGAAAAAATTTATAAATTCCCTATCATATGATTGATGAAAGTTGAGTCTAAAAACCATACATCTTTTTCATTTTCTTGTGCAACATTGCATGCAAAAAACATAGTGCTTTGTTCTAATTTTTGGTTTTGGTTTTCTTTTTTGAAATTTGCATTTTTTTGTCTAGAATCATATTGTTTCTTTCTACATTCATTCAAATAATGCTCATATTTTTTGCAATGTGACATTGGACTTGAGATTTGTCATACCTTTTTCCTTGAGGCTAATTTTGAGATGAGTTTGGGTTTGATTTTTGGCTACTACCTTTTCTAATTGAGCTTGATGGGCTGCATCTTCCACCTCTATATGAATTTATTCCTATTCCTCTAAAATTTGATCTTCCCTTGCCTCTACCATGGCTGATTGAAACTTGTGTTTTGAATGCATGCTCCAATGCTGAGTTTTTTGACCTACTTAGCCTATGCTCATGAGAAATTAGAGATGCATGGAGCTCATCAACTAAAAATTATGAAATGTTCTTTGTTACTTCAATAGACACAATTATGGATTCAAACCTTGTGAGTAAAATCCTTAAAATATTTTCAACCACTCTCCTATCTTCAAGTGTATCCCCATGAGATCTGATTTGATTTACTAGTCTGATAATTTGAGTGAAGAATGAGTCTACTAATTCATTATCCTTCATATAAATTGTTTCAAAATCTCTTCTCAATATTTGCAACTTAGTTGCCTTAACTTTTTCCATGCCTTGATAGGCTATTTGAAGTATATCCTGTGCTTTCTTGGACTTTTTTTCTATTGCAATCCTTGAACAATTCTCTCATGCATGCCTTGGAGGGTAAAAAAGAGGGCTTTTGAATCCTTCTTCCTATTATCTCTCAATAAATCCTTTTTTTTTGAGTTAATGTATTATATGTTGTTGCATCAACTGGTTTTGGGTAACCATTTTCTACAAGCTCCCATAAATCTTGTGAGAAAAACAATTACCTCATGGTGATTTCCCAATAGTCAGTTTTTTCCATTAAACTGTGGAATTTTTGGGTTTGTCAAGCTTATGCTTGTTGCCAATGTTGACTATGAAGACCTTGTTAGAAAAACCCTTTTATCTCCTTGAAATTTTTTTTCAAATTCTTCAACACAACTGACCTTTGGCTCTACTAAACTTGATCTGATACCACGTGAAGAAGAGAGGAAAAATATGCAAGAAAGAAATATAGATAAAAAATAACAAATGAAACAAAGATAAAACTAAAATTTTGAATATATATATTTCAAATTTGAAAATAGATAAAACAAAGCTATTGCTCATTCTTCCTTTTACATACACCACAATATTTTTTCTCTTATTGCTACAACTACTACCACTTTGGCTCTTCCTTTTACATATAATGCATATACAATACAACCCCTGTTCTGTTTGTTATACTGTTTCTACATCAATAAAAATAGGCATTTTTTTTACAACATATGGAAATGTCTCCCCTATTTCATCGTATAAACCAAAAAAAAAAAAAAATGCAACTACAACTAACACATTAATTACATACATTGCATGGAGGGAAACAAAAATGGAAATATCTAGAAGAAATTTAAAACACATGTTTAAAATGATTGATATAACAAGTTGACAGTTGGGAGAGGAGAGAAGTCTATGGAAAATTAAATGTAGGAGTTGGAGATTAATTCCAACAAAGGTGATATTTTTCTTGCTTTAATAAAGTGAGGATGGAATGAATATTGTCGGTTTCCTAATATTTTAAAGAGTTGGAATTTTCCTACTTTAGTGGATTTTTTTTGTGCTTTAATCAAGGAAGACTTGACCCACAATAATTGGAATCCAACTGGTTTGCAAAGATACATGTACGTGAACTTTCGGTCTAAAAAGACAAGGTAAAGAAACTGATGGAGATCTACTCTTGATTCAATGATTTTATAACACAAATCTTTGGGTGGTATTCAACAAATGAATGACTAACGTTTAAGAAGTTAAAAATAGTTTATGGTACAATCAATATTGTCATTTTTTGTTTTTTTATATTTCAATCATTTTCTTGTTCAAGTTGATGAGGAGCTCCCCAATATTATCAATATTCCCCTTACTAAATAAATTATACCAAGAAACTATTATCAATATATTGGAATGCTTGTCCATGATGTTCTTGAAGGCATCATACTCCACAATAAAGTGTTTTTTTTTATTCCATCATTTTGGTAGTGCAAAACATATACACCCTTTCTTTCATGCTTCTTTAGGTCTTTTTCACCACCTCATTTCAAATTTGAATTTATGAGGGCTAGTTCTTAAATGAGAAATAATAATCTTGGCTCTCCACAAAATACTAGCCCCTATATAAATTTTTTATTGATGATTACATGTGACATTGAGCTCCTTAATATAATATGTTTTCATTCTCCCTAGCACTTCACCCCATATACACAAGTGTGAAACTTATCCATAGTAAAAGCCTTAGCTCTTTGTTATTTATAAGGCATGCATTCAAGTGGAAATTTTATTTATTGATTTTCTTCATCCATGTATTCCTTCATTTGATCATAATGTCATTGAAAAGAATTGTAGGTCATCTACCTACTTCCATTTGTTTAATTATTTTTAAATATCTTATGAGAAACACCATAGCAATTTCTTCAATAATATTTTCCCTTATTTCACTTAGCATATAATCTCATAAGGAGCTGAAGCTTTTATTTTGAACTTTCTTTTGATCAAGCACTTTTAAATTTTCTCAAATTTTTTTCACTTTGAGTTTGAGGTGTTGCTATCCCACAATTCAAACCTATAGAGCATTACCAAAAGCACTAAAAAGCCTAAAAATAATCTAAGTAGTTTTTTGATACCATAAATTTTCCTCTCTACATCTATTTTGAAGAGCATTTAATACTTTACATCCTCCCAAAGTTCTATTTTTTCTATAGCCCTCCTAGCTAATCTTATTGGTGAAGTTAATCCCAAGGAATTTTTACTCAGTTACTTATTGAACCAAAGGAAATAGGTGTCCAACTTTTAGGAGATGGAATTTTAGGACCTATTTCACACTTTAGTTCATTAGGAACCTAGATCCCTCAACCAGATGACTTTATTGAGGAATGGGGGCTAGGAGGTTCCTTGGTGTGATTAAATGGGGGTTCACCATTAAATGAAGCTTCAAAGGAGAAATTCAAATATGCATGCACAAAACTCTAGAAACGTGAAAGCATGAAATTAGATTACTAAATAGAATGAAACAAAAAAGTACCTAGAAGAATGATGGAGTCAGAGCAAGGTCTGAAAACCTTGAAAATTTTATTGTTTTCAAAGTGCACTAGGACTGATACACCGAATTGGGCGATTTAATCCCAGTTTATGGTTTCTAGGAAAATTTTGAAATCTTTTGGTGACTGATCAGGATCTACAGAAAACTGGTAAAAAGGGTATATTGTGATTCATACACCTAGTTGGGTGATTTAGTCCCACTCTTCCTTTCCAAAAAATTTGGATCTAAAGTTGTTTGTCTATCTCTGCACTTCCTTCCTATGTCATTCTACCTTTGCTTCTAGATCTAAACCTGTGAAAAATATGCAAAACAAAATATTTTGTTGATTTTCTTATGGGGGGTTTGCCTCGATCAAACTCCTAGTTTGGTAATTAACCTTGATAGAAAGAATAGATCTAAAATAGAAATGTGTGTGAAAGCCCTAATCTTAAGTATGTCTAAGATTAAGAGATCTAAAATGCAATAAACCCTACTCTAATGCACTAGAATAGGGTGCGTAAATGAAACATGAAAATGATGATGATTCACTTTGGGAGATTTATAATCACCCTAATAAGCCATAAGAATGCATGTACATTCATTTAGATAGAAAGTAGAATGATAATGGAAGATGGAATCACTTAGGAAATAAGTCATAAGGCTTGGTTCAATGGCTAGTTTATCTCCCCAACCTAGAATCCATCATGATCCTCCAAAGGAAACCGTCATCAATCCTTGACAATTCTTGATCTTGAAATGAAAGTGAGCTTGAAGACTTGCAAAAACACTATTATACTGCTCCAAGACTTCAAATTTTCTTGCTCCTTGCTCTTGAATATGAATCTCTTGATTACTTACTTCTATCTTTCTCTATTTCTCTAGTTATAATTAGAAAAATGAATGTGAGACTTATCTTTTATAGGAATCCTATCTAATTTATCATTTATTAGATCCCAAATGCTGAAATTTATAAAATTTGAATTAAAATCCTTAATTTCTTGCTCAAAACCCTAAAAAGGCCCTGAATGGGAATCATACACACAAGGTGGTGTATGGGTCCCACTCATATGCCCAAGGTGGCATATGGGTCCCACCCTAGCTTTTTAGGCTGAGATAATATCAGGGGGTTGAAATATTAAATGTATTTGTTGAATTTGTCAAGATTTCAGATGAAATAAGCCTTGAGATACGTAATAAAGGGTCTTAGGGGCCTATTAATGATGGTTTAAGGGACATGAATGCAAGGGTAAAATAGGTCCAAACTAAGTGTGAAATTGTACTATCTCCAAGAAGGGAGTACAATTTTCTACACTAAATTTAGCCCCCACATTAGCTCCCATATGACACTACGTGCATATGCAAGATAAAGTACTTCAAAAGGTAAAATTTATCTCATAAAAGGATACTCATATGGATTCATTTGCAAACATGGGAGAATGAAGCCCCCATTGTAGTTATCTACAAAACCAATTAGTTAGTCATTCAAAAATCATCTTATCTAACTTCTTCAAGAAATCAAATTTTAGGTTAAATGTATTCCCCCATTGATTATTCTTGATTTATGGAGGTGGAATCAAGGTAGCAGTCTAACTACATTGAATTGAATAAGTTGTATCATAGGGTATTTCCATGTACCATACCATATAGCGATAAACATTTGATGAGACTGGGAGTGGAATTATGAATCTGATGCAACAAGTGGCGTGCAAAATGGAGTTCTCTAGCCCCCAATATGCTACTTTGAATGAAAAATAACTTTTTCTATTAAAATGTAAATGATCTAATTTGAGTATATAACAATAAAATGTTAGGTATTTTGTGATCATTTTTTTCTTTTACCTTTTTGTAGTTTGACTTTGGTGGAGAGTGATTGACTATGCCAAGCATACGACCTTACATGCCTCTGAGACTCAAGGTCTTATGCAACAAGGTGGCACGAGGTGAGCTACAACATATAGTGAGTGGATTCTTCTCTACCTTTTCTTCATTTTAATTTATTGATTTTATGTTTGTATGTATTTATAGATTGATTTAGGACCCTATAAAAATAATTTTCAAAGTGTCCCTTTTTTTTGCAAAGTGTCCCACTTTTTCGTAAAGTGTCCAACTTTTTCACAAAGTGTCCAACTTTTTCACAAAGTGTCCAACTTTTTTCGTAAAGTGTCCCACTTTTTCACTGTGTCCCAAAAAATGAATAAAGTGTTTAGGACCCCCATAAAAGTATCCAAAGCAACTTTAGCACACTTTTTTACTGTTGATGTATAGATTCAAGTTTTTTAGGATGCTTATAGGTGATATTTTTCCTTTTTGTTTTACACTAGGTGCCTCCTCGATATCAACAACATCTCAGTGGAAAGTTGTTCTTCCACCTACGAGAGCTCATTACATAACTTTCAAAGGAGGATGTAGAGACATTACGAGAGACATGAATATATTGGGCCTATCTCATGTCACCTATGAGATACCATGATTCCATGCTTATAGCATTAGCAGAGAGATGGGATGCAAATACCTACACCATTTTTCTACCCATCGACAAGATGACCATTACTCTGGAGGATTTCCATTGCATTCTTCAGCCTCTTGTCTGGGGCAAGACTATACACTTTGTAGAGGATCGATCTTATCAAGAGATGAGGGCAGACATTCAACATTACCTTGGAGGATTTAGGAGAGGATCATGGGGCCACTTATTGAGATGAGGTGGCTACTCCATGCAAAATCACCACTTAGACAAATTATGATATTTAATACAACATTAGTACTAGTCCCAGATGGTCAGGGAGTAGACCTAGATGGAGGATTGGTACACATGATTTGGGAGATGGATCAACATAGGACAATCTACACTTGGGGTTGTAGTATGCTATCACATATCTATTATGACTTGGGATGGTTCACCTATCAAGAGGTGAATAATATGGTACATTGTACACTATTACAGGTTTGATTCCTAGAGAATATTGCATGTACCAGAATGACAAAATTTCCTACTGTAGGTGTCATGGGTTACCCATGCTCCTTTAGTTTTTTATTAGATGAGCATGACAACATGGGGATTTATTATACTTGAGAGTTAGGTTCGACCATCTTGATCAAGAGGAGATCATATGGAGAACTTACCATTTGATACTGTAGTGGCCAAATGAGACACACCAGTTGACTAGGATGTAGAGGGACTGATTTTTATTGGGGAGACATGACTACATAGTAAGACCTATCTACTTTGATCATGTCATAAGGTAGTTCGGACATATATAGGTTCCACCAAAACCATGACCTTTCTATATATGATCAATGTGGAGTGCTTATAGGCTTGAAGATACGACACAACTCACAGTCGATGATGTTGTATCTAGTGATTCAGATGATGAGGATCTCAATATGCCCCCAGTCTCTGATGTTCATGACATGGTTACTATAGATGTTTACGAGGATTTGTGGGCCACAACATGACCAGCTCCATTTTTTCCTATAGATCAACCTATAGGCTATGTAGGACCTCTTCTAGATCACAAGGATGATGAGGAAGAGACAAGCAAGGAGATCAGGGCTGCAGACTTGATTGTAGATGAGGTAGAGGAGGATTATAATGAGGAGGACTTAGACTATGAGGATGAGGATGAGGACAAGTACAAGGATGAGGATGAGGATGAGGAGAGCCAACTGATGAGTTATGGAAGTGACACAATTGGTGAGGATCCAGTTTCCCCTAAGTGGAGAGATTTAGTTCCTACCCAGGTTACCAGATTGTAGTCATAAGTTGTAGCACGTGCCAACACTTATGAACATGGGGAGGGTAGTGGATCTTCTATAACTCCTATAGAGAAAGCTAGAGACCTAGGAGATAACACATTATTTATGTTTATTATTAAGTCTTTATGATTATGCTCATGTTCTTGATTTTCATTTATATATATATATATATGTCATGATGTGTACTGATTATGTTTATGATTTCCATCTTCCAGGATCCGTGAGAGAGCTACAAGATCTTTACCGACAAGTTGGCATAGATACGGTTCCTCATTTTCCCACATATGAGGTTGTCGCCATAGAGTACATGCCCCCACTGATCATAGGGGCGGGTGCATGGAAATGGGTAGCAATTCTGTGGATACCCTCAAAAAAAAATGTTGAAAACCATAACGCGAGCGCGTTATAACGTGCTCACATTATGTCTTCCATTAAACCTAGGCAAGGTCCCGACGGCTACAACTACAAAGCCATAATGTGAGTGCATTATAATGTGCTCGCGTTATCGACTGTTAAAAGAAAAAAAACAAATGCAAATCTCTCATTTGCATTTCGACTAGTTTTTTTGTGCACCTGCAGCCAAAAACCCCCAAAATATCGCGCTCACGTTTGAGGAGAAGAATTTCTTCACCAAGAGTCTGAATTTCTTCACAACGATGGTGCCATGATGAGGAGGAGCTGTAAGAGGTAAGGATTCTATGCTTTTTGTTTTGAATTGGTTAGTTTTAGGTTGAATTTGATATCTATTTGTTTGAATTTTTAAGAGATGCAAATCAACCTGCAAACCCTCAAAATCCTCAACAGGAGGACCAACCAAATCCTCAAGATCAAAATCAACCACAACATCAACCTCCTCCACCAATCACTCAACCCCCTCCTGGCACTCAACAAAATTTAATGAGTGAAATTGAGAACAAAAAACAAATTGAGGATTTGATCAATAGGTTGAGTGATTGAAATGGTTCAACCATAGAAAGAATGACCCTAGCAAATTCCTTGAAAGATATGTTAACAAACATAGATTCAATTAGCAAACAAATAACTGGATGGGAAGATAGGAGGCAGGCATCTAGGGAGTATTATGGAAATAAACTGTCATACAAGGATGTGAAAGATTTAAAAATAACAAAAGGTGATTTGTGCTCATTATTCACCGACCCACGCACAAATCAAAATCTTACCCTCAATGCAAAGAGGTTTCCTATCCATTGGTGCCACCACCAACAAATGAAGGAGCGGTTTTATGATAGGTGGTACATGGTCTTCGATTACCCACCATGCAACAATTGTGAGGTCCCGCAATATTTCCTCAAGAAACTATATAGTGAGTTCATATTGAACAAAATCCCAAATTATTTTGATATGAGGGATTTATACGGGAGAGGTGGGGGGTTAGCTCAAGATAGACCTAGTGCATAGTCGGATCCTACGCGGCAAGGTAGATGAGCTCTCGCTAGGCCACCTCATGAGCACATTGTTATGCCTTCTCTCGTGAAGGAAAGTGCTGACGTAGAGACATTGCAGGCAGTCAGCACTTTGACCCAAAGTGTCATCCATCATACTAGCCCTATTCTACAGCGCCATCCAGGGGATTCTTCTAGTGGTGGTCTTCGAACACATGTGTGTCAATCTTCCAGGGCTACTTGTTCACATGACCCCACTGACCCTCAGGAGACTGGTACGCAGGATCCATCTGTAGCTATGGAGATGGAGAGGGCAGCTGACATTTTGCATGAGGCATATGGCATTGATAGTCAGGTAAACGTTAGTGCATGTGTTCATTGAATTTAATTTATTAAATTTTGATTTTGAAATGCATGATTAACTAAAAATGTTTTATGATTTTAATAAAATTGCAGGGTCATAGTGTTGAGACTAGATACACTGGCCCCCCACCAACCTATTTTTGCAGTACACCTATCGCTAGGGTATGTAACTAGTAAACATATATAAGTTTATTGCATATTAATGACATTGTTTTACGAATGGTAATTTAATATGCAATTTTGGATGTTGAATAGACTAATATTGGAGGTTTTGATGGAACACTTCCCAGTGGTGGTGGATTTACTCAAACCTTCAGCAGGTAATAGAATAAAGAGTTTAACTAATGAATCAAGTACTTAATAGATTTGTGTAGTTTATACATGCACATCGTTGATTACGTTGAATAATTTGTTGTTTTATTTTTAGTTGTTGTGAGATGATACACCTCGGAATGTGACGAGGGAAATGGATATTGGTGTGACATTTGTGATACAATCCTCGATGGCTCTGACAGAAGAGGTATGAGGAAAATTAGTAAATTTTAATTTACATTTGTTGTTATAGATGTTATTTAGTCAGAAATCAAACCATTATTGATTCACGTAGTTTTTGTCTCTTTGTATGGTTTATACAGGGCTTGAGCATGCCTAAGCATGGGTGTCAGGATATTTCCCTCATGGAGAGAGATCGTGAGATGGTTGTAAGTGATTATTTTGTCAGATATATCATTTTTTATAATGTAATTTATATATATTCATGTCTTTACTTTTTATTGTAACAGTTGAAGCTTCACCACGAATAAACCCTAGGAGGAGTAGCAAGAGCACTCCACGAGCGTAGCAAAAATGAGTGATAGACCTATCACCATCCGAGTGAAAAGGAAAGGGAAAAATTTTATTTCCTGGGCATGGAGAGCAATGACTTTTGATTCCAGAGTCCTTTATTGTATGCCTGCATGGCAGTTTTGTACATATTTTTTATTGGACATATTTGACATTGTATGCCTAGATGGCATTCTCATAAGTCTATATGGCTATTTTGTACATATATTTCATACTTATATCGACATATATTTATGTATGCCTACATGGCTATTTGGTTAATACAAATATCTTTTTTTGATGCCTGTCCATATTTGCATTCTAAATTGATGGTTGAATAGATATGAGTTACGTATATTCAAGTGTATAATTTACAACTTATGTGTATACTTTGTGACTTACGTGCATTCGAGTGTATACTTTTTGTCTTACATGTTTTCATGCATATACCTTGTATTCGTGTGTATACTTTTTGAGGCTTACATGTTTATGAGTACTTGTAGTTCCCTTATTGACATGTACATGTTTGACTTATTCATGTGTATAATTATTAATTGGTTAGCCGTAGCATTGATCTATGTCATCCTCAATGCATGATCCTTGAGATGGAGTAAGTACACCCTCAAGGTCAAAAGGAGTTTCACATGCATTCTTCATAGGCTCATTTTGGTAGTGAAACCAAAAACCTCTTGCTTCATTGAAACGAAAAAAAAATTCCTTTATAGTAGGTCTAAATCCATTATCATTCTCCATTAGTTCTTCATGTCCCATGGAAATGCTGAGGTGAGAATTCTGCAAACAAACTGTTCACCTCTCTATCTTCACCACTGAATCACTGGTTTCGTTGCTTCCTCTATTGTTGTTACATGACTCCCATCAATGGAGTTTATGCTAGCTATTGTCCTCCTCTCTACATGCGGCTACTTCACACCACCATCATACTGCCATCTTACCCACACAAGATTTTGGAAGATGCTTCCCACCCTTCTCTTAGTGGTTGCTCTCATTGCACCTTCTACCTAGCTTCATCTTGGTGTAGACAATACGAAGACCCTAGCTTGAGATCTTCACACACGCAAGAATAATTGCATCCTTCCTATAGCTTGGATGGATCAACTTGCAACCAAGAACCCACGCTACTGCCTAGTGTAGATTGCCTTCTACATGCTTAGAACCTTCTAGCTCTAATACCATTATGATGCGGAGGAAACAACACAAGACAGTGGCTCATCCACCCTTCTCACTCCTTAACCTACTGATCATTACTGATCAAGACATGTTCTTAAGCCTCTAACTCTATCCACCACCTTTTAGTTGTTTAAAGCCCGAGTCACACATTGCTCAAACACAATGGTCGATTGATGTAATGGTTTCTTTGAAAACCATTATACATTTAAAACCATATAGGAATTTCACACTCGGTTATATTACGTATATTCCCTGTCAACTAAAACCATTTCTCCCATTCCATTCGGGACTATCATAAAGAAACCTGAAAACAAGACATCCATGACATTCAAAACAATAGTGAATCCTTCAAAACTAATATGCATTCACAATTTGCGAAACAATAAACCAGGAAAGATAGAGAGAACGATACGACAGGAAATGGAAACTCCTCTTTAACGAATTCCGGATATTAACACTTCAAAAACATACATGCTTTAAATGGCTCTCTGGCCCGTTTTCTTCTCCCTCTTGTTTACTCTCTTTTCTGTTTTCTCGCAGTTGCACTCTCTATTTCCTCTATCTCCCCGTATTCGGTTACATGTTGTCTCTCTATTTGCAGCTTAAGACTCCTCCAACCTAAGTGATCAATCCGGTGGAACATAGCTCAAAGTAATTCCATGTGTTTTGGTGCAAAAGAGGACCATGCCTAGCATAAACATACCTATTTGGATGTGTTGGAATAGTCCGCTTGGTCACACATGTTGCAGAATAAAAGTTGCACCACTCTGCAACTTTGCACTACTTGCATTTGATGCTTTTTCTATCAAGTGAAAATCCACCACCATTGGAAAACCACTTCGAGATAGCCAAAAATGAGAGAGGTTTTTGTAGACAGGATCAATGCGATCCTATAGATTAGATGAGAATTTTTTAAGTGTCACGACATCTGAGTAATAGCATGTTGAAGTTTGCAGCCATTTTGCACTTTGGACCCTTAAGGGATCGATTCGGTGGAACATAGCTCGGAGTGATTCCACATGTTTTGGTGTGAAAGAGGACCATGCCTACTGTAAAAATACCTATTCGGACGTGTTGGAATAGTTTGCTTGGTCATACAAGTTGCAGAGCGAAAGTTGCACCACTTTGCAACTTTGCACAACTTGAATTTGACACCTTTTCCATCAAGTGAAAATCCGCCGCCACAAGAAAACCACTCCAAGATAGCCAAAATCAAGAGAGGTTTTTCTAAAGGAGTCCAATGCCTTTCTGAAGGATTAGATGAGAAGTTTCTAAGTGTCACGGTATCCAAGTAATAGCATGCTAAAGTTTGCAGCTATTTTGCACTTTAGACCCTTAAGGGATCAATTTGGTGGAACATAGCTCAGAGCGATTCCATGTGTTTTGATGTGAAAGTGGACCATGCCTACTATAAACATACCTATTCAAATGTGTTCGAACAGTCCACTTGGTCACATGAGTTGTAGAGCAAAAGTTGCACCACTTTGCAGCTTTGAACAACTTGAATTTGACACCTTTTCCATCAAGTGAAAATCCACCGCCACGAGAAAACCACTCCAAGATAGCCGAAATCGAGAGAGGTTTTTCTAGAGGGGTCCAATGCTTTTTTGTAAGATTAGACGAGAATTTTCTAAGTGTCACGGTATCCAAGTAATAGCATGCTGAAGTTTTCAGCTATTTTGTACTTTGGACCCTTAAGGGATCGATCCGGGGGAACATAGCTCGGAGCGATTCCATGTGTTTCGGTGTGAAAGAGGACCATTCCTATTGTAAACATACCTATTCAGATGTGTTGGAATAGTCCACTTGGTCACACGAGTTGCAGAGCGAAAGTTGCACCACTTTACAACTTTGCATAGCTTGAATTTGACACCTTTTCCATCAAGTGAAAATCCACCACCACAAGAAAACCACTACAAGATAGCCAAAACCGAGAGAGGTTTTTCTATAGGGGTCCAACACCTTTCTGTAGGATTAGATGAGAAGTTTCTAAGTATCATGGTATCCAAGTAATAGCATGTTGAATTTTGCAGCTATTTTGCACTTTGGACCCTTAAGGGATCGATCCGGTGGAACATAGCTCGGAGCAATTCCACATGTTTCAATGCAAAAGAGGACCATTCCTACCATAAAAATACCTATTCAGATGTGTTGGAATAATCTTCTTGGTCACACGAGTTGCAAAGCAAAAGTTGCACCACTTTGCAACTTTGCACAACTTGAATTTGACACCTCTTCCATCAAGTGAAAATCCACCGCCACGAGAAAACCACTCCAAGATAGCCAAAATCGAGAGAGGTTTTTCTAGAGGGGTCCAACACCTTTCTGTAGGATCATATGAGAAGTTTCTAAGTTTTATGGTATCCAAGTAATAACATGCTAAAGTTTGCAGCTATTTTGCACTTTGGACCCTTAAGGGATCGATCCAGTGGAACATAGCTCAGAGCAATTCCACGTGTTTCGGTGTGAAAGAGGACCATGCCTACCATAAAAATACCTATTTAGACATGTTGGAATAGTCTGCTTGGTCACACGAGTTGCAGAGCAAAATTTGCACCACTTTGCAACTTTGCACAGCTTGAATTTGACACCTTTCCCATCAAGTGAAAATCCACCGCCACGAGAAAACCACTCCAAGATAGCCAAAATCGAGAGAGGTTTTTCTAGAGGGGTCCAACGCATTTCTATAGGATCAGACGAGAAGTTTCTAAGTGTCACGGTATCCAAATAATAGCATGCTGAAGTTTGCAGCTATTTTGCACTTTGGACCCTTAAGGGTTTGATCCGGTGGAACATAGCTTAGAGCGATTCCACGTGTTTCGGTGCAAAAGAGGACCATGCCTACCATAAAAATACCTATTCTGACGTGTTGGAATAGTCTGCTTGGTCACACAAGTTGCAGAAAAATGTGTACAAATTGTTTACATGACCTTTATATGACCTTTTCCACATTGTTTACATTTCAAAATTCAAAGTTTGCAAATTTTCCTACTCAAGGCATTTATAGAACAAGGTGCTACTACACGAAACATGAAATTCAACCTTACAATATTTTAGTATATCTCATTATGTAATTAAATCTTATTACAATGCCTCTGGCACTTTGTTCTCTGAGATCTTTTACAATGTCACTCATACATTCAAGATTCTCTTTAAATGTCTACATCATAGGTGCTCATCACGAGGTTAACTTCAAATGAGTAACTTGAGATTCCCTCGCTAAGCTTCACATGCTCTCTTATAATGGATTGAAATCAAAATTGAGATTTGTCAAAATCATCAAAATAAGTATGTTGCATTATTTTTTTGGCTGAGATTTTCTTTGATGGATTTTAAATCAGCATTTTCTGCAACGAAAGATCAATCGACCATTAGTAGTTTACTTACAATTACGCAAAGTAAAAGAGAAAAAGAAAGAGCATCCAAAATGGAAATTAAATAAAAATAGATGGAGGGAACTTATAGATGTTGCATGCAGGCGTCAAAATAAGGATGTTGCATTTCTTTTCTAGTTCACATTCTCTTGGATGGCTCATATATCTGCATTTTTTACATGGGGACACCAATCACTGTAAAATAAGATGATAGCATTGGCATCAAACAAATTAATGTGCATACAAGTATAAATTAATAAGAACCAATGTGCATATACTTACAAATTAATCCAACGAACCATCCAGGTCTGCTCTACTCTTTATTGTGTCAAGTATTGCCTCATGGTCAGACTCACGGACCTTCCATAATGTCTTGTTCAAAGGTCTACCCCCATATTTGATCAAATGAACATTGGATGCCACGACAAGGTTCAAGTAATGAAGAATCTTATGATGCATGTCAAAGTCCTGAAATAGCCAATATTTAACACTTGAATGTGGGTACCTTCTAAGCCATGTTCCAGTAACCACAACTGAGCCTATAGGGTATTCGATGTTTTCTCCATCTATAACTGGGGCCTCCAATTTATTTTTGGTCTCAAAGCAACGACACAAGTAATAGTTTGTTCCCTCTTCATTGTCTTCATTTGCAATAACTGCATAAACATGCCCTACATTGATATGTGCAAAAAATCTCTTGAAATTCGTCAACATTATGAATACAATACAAAGTAAGATCTAACAATATGGAATTTCAACAACTAAGAAAGTAGATATATCACCTCGTTGAACTAGATCTGATATGTGGTCAAAGTTGATTGATGATTCTATCTGTGTCAGTTCCAAAGCCCTCGGAGGGCGATACATGTGAAGTGGGCTAAGATAACTTGTGAACCATTTGTCAACCCACTCCCCTGACTCACAATCATTCCAGTCTTGCATTGTACATGAAGAACAAAAGCATGCCATCTTTCGTGTATCGATACTCCATGAACCTGTATTCGAGCTAAGGAAAGAGTGTACCTCACTTGATCCTATTAGTGTACAATAGTCTTCATATGGTGCAATGTTAGTATCATCCATCAACCAAAAAAATCTACAAACTGAAGACGTACCCTGATTACCTGGACCCATCAAAGCATTACACCACTCGATGATTGATTTTGCATCTGTCAACTTTTCACTATCTTTATACTTTAACTCTTCTTGTGCTAATGCTCTTTTCATGCATTCTCCTACACCATCATGCTCCCCCTTTCCATGTCTAGCCTCACAAAAGTTCCACATATGTTGAACACTTGTAATGACATGCATCTTGCACAACCAATAGAACATGCACGAGTTCTTGAACTGTGTGCATAGTTATTAGACCATATTATATGTTGATCGTATTCTATGCCCCTCTGATCTAAACCACTGTAGAACATCTGGAAGCAACCTTGCACGATCTGGAGAATGTGTGCAATCATCACTAATGTAAAAGTGGTACTCCCTCAATACCTTCCTTTGTTCATCTGTACTATCAGATGCATGAATGAATGCTATGTGCACGAATATCAAAACTTGTGTAGAGTTGTAATATTGTGACTGCACCTCATGTTTTGGTTGTAGATTGTAGTTCTTTGCAAAGTCAACCATGGATACTATGCTTCCAACTGGAAAGGTGTCCTTGCATAGCTTGAACTGCGTGTCCAACCATCGAGCTCTGTGGGTATGCATTGCATACTCAGATAGTATACTGTCACGAAATGTGGTCATAAATTTGTACACTGGAATCTTCTCAATAACCAAATCACACCTTTTTGCTTGAGACCCATCTTTTGTAGCATATGCCATTGTTTTATACTTCCCGAACTCTACTAGTTTTTGTCCCACCTCATCTATGTTTTCCATATGTTGACATACTGGCATACGCTGGAAGCCACCGCAACTCTCACATGAACCATCCAAGCATGTTGTCCTATAGAATATTTGGCCATCCTCTATTTCACATAAATTTTTTGATAAGAACTCTCTTGAAGATTTTGGTGGGGCTTCTATGCCACAATCCTACAAAACATCGTTAGTATGCAAATCTAAACATATTGAACGATAAACATCGTAATGGTTAGAAAATTCAATATGTAGTTTACAACAACAAGTAGTGCGTGTGTGATTTATCTTGACATAAAAAGGTTTAAGCAGCTCAAAAAATATTTGAGAAATACTAATTTGAGGATAATCATTTTTAAATTTCTAAAAAAATTGGGTTTGAGTCATATCCAAAAAATGCTTTGGATGTGGCTCATGATTCCGACTACCGATTCTCCTTCTTACCACATCCCTTTGATTCAGAGATGGCCTTGTGTTATTCTTCCAATACTCTTCAATTAGTATTCTCAAGGCTTCGACAACTTCTTTATCTTTTCATGACAGTCTCCTCGAGAATGCCCGTAATTCATTTCTATCATTGCCCTCAATTATTTGCCGCCTTTGAATGGCTCTTGATAAAGTTTTTCTACTAATTCCCATTTTTTCACCAGTCTTTTTAATTAGACGAGCTCTCTTTGTTTGAAAAATTACCAAAGTCGATGTAATGACACGTCGGGTGACATTACTATCCTCTGAGCATGAGGTCTTACCCACACTCTCATAAGCATCCATTAGATTCTTCACAATAGTGTCTTCACTCAATGCATTCGATGTTCTCAACCCAAGAGTCTTCATGATGTTCCTATCCTTTACACCCCACATCATTTCAACAAATAGTTGACATCTTGCAGTCTCATTTAGCCTTTCAAAGAATCATTCCCAAATCTTATTAGCATATCTTCTACAAGTGTGTGTTGAAATCTTACCTTCCATGTGCTACAAAATCTCATCATCAATATTAATCAAATACTTTGGCTTTCTACGCAAAATTCTTGGTGGTGTTTTCCTAGGTACATACATCTCAACATTAGGAATTTTATCAATATTTAATTCAGGTGGGCTAGATTGCATAGCTTCGATCAAGGGTGGAGAAGAAGACATACCTTGAGGTTCATATGGGAATGATGGCATACCTTCTTCGTCAATTTCGAGTGATGATGTACTCTCAACTTGAGATGTGTTGGATGGTGTCCAACAATATTCACTTGTGGTAAATGGTGTCCCTCCATATTCACTTGCAGTAGATGGTTTTTGTCCATATTCACTTGTGCTAGATGGTGTCCCTCCATATTCATTTGTGCTTAATGGTGTCCCTTCATATTCACTTTTCATAGAGGGTGTGTCTCCAACTATGGTATCTGAATCTGTCTTACGACAATGCTTTCGCATTTGTGCTTGTTGTGCTACCAATTCTCATTCTCTTTTTGAAGGTTGAGGTTCCTCTACAATCGAGTTGTTTTCATCAATCGTTTCCAATTTCTTCTTTTCATGATATGACGCCACCCGAACTCTCTCCTTTTCTTTCAAGGTTTCGTTCTCTTCATTTGTTAGTTTCCTCTTTATCTTTTTCTTTGGCATGGCAGATAATTTTATCTATACCATGGTAATGAGATGAATATTAGTTCCTTAAAAATGTATCCATTCAATATAATTGAAAAATATATGTCATTGAAGGCTTCATTTAAATAATACTTACAATCATCGTGTACAAAAGTAGGGTCTTTTATTGTTGAACATGCCTTGGAATGAAACTAATGACAATAGGATATGTGGTTCTTAGCTCAAACAAGCACTTTTCCATGATAATTTGAGGAACCAAGGAGTGATTTTGAAAAATTGTTGGTGCAGGAGCACCTTAAAGGTCTTTTGGAAGATCTTGGCAATTTTGGCTTGTAGGTGGTTCTATCCAACCACCAACGGAATAAGGACTATGATGTAAAGTCTCAATAGTGTTTTTGATGTGTGAGTTAAGGCAAACTTAGGGTAGTCTAGAGCCTTGAAGTTTGGAGAAGCTTGAATGACGAAATTAGGCAAATTAGTCCATGTAGACTTGGCAATTTGTCCTAAAAGTGGGAAAAGGGCATTAATGATGCTCTAAGCCCAACCCAAGGGTCCTATCACGTGGGAGAAAGGTATATAAGGTCAGAGAAACCCTAATTGAGCATGTGGGAAAGCTATTGTATGATTTTGGAGTTTTGGAAAGGGAATTTGTGAGTTGGAAGAGTGCAAATTTCATTGAATTTCTGTTTTTGTGCTTTCATCCAGTCAAGAATGGATTGAAAGGACATGTATAATGCTTTGATTCTTTCAATTGTGTCACTTAATTACTGTGTGAATCATTATATTAGCCATTTATTTTAATTGCTTTATGTTTTGCAAGTTCTTAGAGTTTTTGGTCTCATAGCCAGTTCAGGCTAGTTTTTGGAAATAATGATCCCCACTTGAATTATCATGGCAAGGATACCATAGCCACTTGGAATCAAGTAGGGGAATGTTTTTACAGCATAAATATGGTGTATGGTGTCTTGATTTACAGGGGAGATGGTGAATTCCTCAAGAACTAGGCGAGTGCAAGTGCATTCTAGCTAGTGGCTTGGAGAGGACAACAGTAAAGAAAGTTGCTAAATGGATTGGTTTGTGCCAATAAAGAGAAAGAGAGTGTGGGAACATATATTCCAGACATGTTCATGCAAGGAAGAGAGTTGAGGAGGTCATTGAAGCCCTCAAAGTTGGAAAAAGGAGCTAGAATCCTAGAAACCCTTGAAAATAGGGGGTATGAGGACAATCCTATGTACGGACGCGAAAGGGACTAAAAACTTGGTAAATATTCAAGCCTAGGGTACCACTACAAATAATATATAAAAATATTTGAGGGTTGTTAAGACCGTTTTTGAGAAAATCCAAGAAAACGGGTTCTAGGAGGCTTAATTGGGCAAAAGGCTACAAGGCCTAAAATTGGGGTTTTCAAGAAAGCAATGGGTACAAGGTGAAAGAATCCTATGATATGGATCATTGAGGAGTAAAATCAACAAGGGGATAGTGAGAATACCCTTTCCTAGCCCCTGGAGTGGTTAGGACACTTTGGGTCAGTGTGGAGCCCAGGGAAGCTTAGTGGTGAATGGGGAGCGATGGTGAAGAATTTGAAATTGGTGGAGAGTCTTATGAGGTGAGAGGGGTTTAGGAGGGATCCTTGAGTAGGGTAGAGAGGAATACCCTAGGAAGACTAGAGAATAGGTCTTGGGAATAGCAAGATTGCTCTTGAAAGATAAGACTCCCCATGTCAATTATCAAAGGAGTGGTCTATGTAATGAACTTTTGACCTTGTGTAGGGTATTTTGAAGATGTTTGATGCTTTGGAATGGTTTGGGAAGGCCCGGGTATAGGAGTTTCTATAAACCCTCCCTCTTTGCATTGAAAAATGGAGGTTTTTGTATTGGAAGCCTGGTTGAGCGGGTAAGGTCCTAAGACCTAGAAATTATCTTGTTTTCAAACCTAATTAAAGACTTTTTTTGGGTTTGGAAGTCTGGTGTGAAGATCTAAGGGTAGTTCCTTTGTAAAATTTTCCTACTTGGAGGCCTAAAATAGTCAAAAAGGTTAGTTTTCTTAATGTTGTCCCAAATGAATCATGTGATGGGTTAAGGTATTTCTTGCAACTTTGAAATTGGTGCTACAATCATTCTTTTATTTTCCTGGTGTCTTCGAAAGTTTTTGAGTTAATGCTAATTTGAGTATACAAATCAAATGTTTTGTGCAGAGGTATTGGAAGGTGTTTGGACCCTTCAGAGGAATGGGAGAGGCTTTGAGTTGTCTTAAAGGATTAATTTTGGTGAATGGTTATGAATTTCTATAATTGGCAAGTGTATATAATTATGTATATAATTTGGTAATTTAAAATGTGCATTGACAACCTAAGGTTATAATGAGAAATAAAAATGAAAGCAAGCCATAACAGAATGAAATAAAATGTGTAAAGACCTCACATACCTTAAAAAACATACTTTCAAATGGAGTAGTTCAACCCAATTATGTAGCATTAGCTTCTTCTTTCTTCAAACTCCACAACAATTTGAATTGTTCAAAAGCTTGTTCCCTTCCACACTTCAATTGTATATTAGTTTTCAATGGAATCAAAACTTCAATTGATATTATATGTCTTTCAACATGGAAACTCTGCTATTTCATGCAAAGGTGGTAAAAAGATCATGGAAAAGGTGATGGAATGTGAAAAGGATGCTTGCACACTTCACACCATCATCAAAAAGATATTTTTTGTTGGAGCACACGTAGAACCAGGGGAATATGTAGATTGTGGGCCTTCAAATCACAGGTATATAAATTTTTTTACCATTTTAGTGGAGTACAAAACGCGCTCACGTTATAACACACACACATTATAACGTGCGCACGTTATGTGAAACTTGGTTTTCTTAGTGTATTTTTGAGAGTATAGGAGTTTCTGAGATAGTGGCAGGGAGAGAGGGGGAGAGTGGAAGATAGTGAGGGAGGGAGAAGGGAAGAGTACGAGAAAGAGAGAGGGAGAGAGTGGGAGATAGAGTGGGAGGGAGAGAGGGGAGAGTGGTAGATAGAGAGGGAGAGAGAGAGGGGAGAGTGCAAGAGAGTGGGAGAAGGGGAGAAGTGGGGAATGGGAGATAGAGACCTAAACCCTTAAACCCTAATCACTCAATCCCTATACCCTCTTAATCCCTCAACCCTCAACCCTTAAACCCTAATCCCTCAACCGCTATACCCTCTTAATCTCTCAACCCTAAATCCTCAACCCTTAAACCCTAATCCCTCAACCCTTAAACCCTAATCCCTCAACCCCTATACCCTCTTAATTGTTGGTATGTGGCAACTGATCATTCTATACTGTACACTCTTCATGTATCCTTGCCGAGAAATTACCGAAAAAGGGAAAAATCATAAAAAGGGAAAAAACCCCGATTTTGTATAACCCTAATTTATAAAGGGTTTGGGATGGAGTTACAGTATCATAAGAAATAGGCAATTATTCACAATATTGTAATAGGGTTTTGCATTGGTTAATAATATCATTGGATGGCTGCGGTTTGGTGGATGTATCCCACATTGGGTGAACCACATTAAATTCTCTGTGTTAGTTTTATGTGTGTTTTATTTCTGGTTTATTTGATAAAATCTGCATTTAGCTTTTAGATATGTGCCTTTGAAAACCTAACAAGTGGTATCAGAGCGAGTTGTTTTCAATTATCATTTGCAAGAAAGTCTCACGGTTGAGTGGGAGTCTCACGGTTAAGTGGGAGCAATGGCAGACGAGGGTAAGATGAAGGTTGATAAGTTCAATGGGCAGAACTATCAGTTATGGAAGATGCAGATGGAGGACTATCTCTATCAGAAGGATTTATGGCGGCCATTGGAAGGGAAAACTAAGAAACCCACAGCAATGACGGATGAGGACTGGGATATTTTAGACAGAAAGGCACTTGGTAGTATTCGCTTATGCCTGGCACAATCGGTGGCATTCAATATCACAACAGCAAAGACAACTCTAGAGTTGATGGAAACCCTAGCAAAGTTGTATGAAAAGCCTTCTGCTTTGAATAAGGTATTTCTTATGAAGCGTTTATTTAATATGAAAATGGTAGAAGGTGGATCAGTTACTGATCATTTAAATGAGTTCAATACAGTTACCAGTTAATTAACTTCTGTAAAAGTAAACTTTGATGAAGAAGTTAGGGCTCTTTTGATTCTGTGTTCTTTGCCTAAAAGCTGGAATAGCTTGGTAATGGTTGTTAGCAATTCTGTTTCTGGTTCAAATACATTGAAATTTGATGATGTTGTTGGTGTTATTTTGAGCGAGGAAATTCGTAGGAAAAGCTCAGGTGGAACATCCACATCAGACATTGTTTTGAATGTAGAAAGCAGGGGTAGAACAAAGGAGAGAAGAAACAATTATGGAAGTTGTGGGAAGTCACGAGGAAAATCAAGTTACAGAAGGTCCCAATCTAGAGACAAGAGGGATTGCTGGTACTGTGGTAAGCCAGGTCATTTAAAGAAAGATTGTTGGTCTCGAAAAAATAAAGAAGGAGATGAAAAGGAAGGAAATAAAGAGGCAAATGTTGTAAGTAATAAATCTGATGAGGATGCTTTGATTCTTTCTCTTGACAATGTTGATGATTCTTGGGTGTTAGATTCAGGGGCTCCATTTCATGCTACGCCCCATAGAAATTATTTTCTTGATTATGTCCAAGGGGATTTTGGGCTGGTTTATTTGGGAGATAATGAACCCTATCAGATTGTTGGAAAGGGAAGCATCAAGATTAAGTTGCAGAATGGGAATCATTGGCTACTACATGAGGTAAGGCATGTTCCAAAGCTAAAAGGAAATTTAATTTCGGTAGGGCAACTAGATGATGAAGGTTGTGTTGTTACATTTAGTGATAAAAATTGGAAGGTTACAAAAGGTGCCTTAGTGGTAGCAAAAGGTGTGAAAGTAGGCACCTTATATCTTTGTACAGGTCATACTGTTCCTTCTACTTTAGCTATTGCAGATAAAAATCAATGTTCAAGAACAGTTACTGCAGTTCAGCAGGAAGAAAATCAGATAGTTGCTGCGAATTCTGAATCAGCACTATGGCATAACAGACTTGGGCATATGAGTGCAAAAGGTATGAAAGTACTTCATTCAAAGAATGTTTTACCAGGTCTAAAATGTGTTAATATGGATTTTTGTGAAAGTTGTGTTTATGGAAAACAAAAGAGAGTTAGTTTTCTCAAGGATGGGAAACAAAAGAAGGATGAGAAATTGGAGCTTGTGCATACAGATGTATGGGGACCAGCTCAGGTATCTTCTCTCGGTGGCTCTCATTATTATGTCACATTCATTGATGATGCAACTAGGAAGGTATGGATTTATTTCATTAGGCAGAAATCTGATGTATTTGAAACTTTTAAAAAATGGAGAAGCTTGGTTGAGAATGAGACAGGTAAAAAGTTGAAATGTCTCAGATCTGATAATGGTGGTGAGTATTGTAGCAAAGAGTTTGAAGATTATTGTTCCTCTAATGGTATTCGTAGGCAGAAAACAGTTCCAAGGACTCCACAGGAAAATGGAGTGGCTGAGCGTATGAATAGAACAATAATGGAGCATGCACGAACTATGAGATTGCATGCTAGGTTACCTTTAAACATGTGGGCAGAGGCTGTAAATACTGCTGTTTATTTAATTAATAGAGGCCCTTCTAATCCTTTGGGTTGTGGTATTCCAGAGGAAGCATGGAAAGGTAAGAAGGTAAGTTATTCTTTTCTGAAAACCTTCGGTTGTGAAGCATTTGCACATATAGATTCTGAAAATAGAACCAAGCTTGATGCAAAATCAAAGAAATGTATATTTGTTGGATATGGCATAGATGAATTTGGTTATAGGCTTTGGGATTTTGAAAATAAGAAAATTGTGAGAAGTAGGGATGTCATATTCAATGAGAAAATGTTGTACAAAGATCTATTGCAGCAGCATGAGAAGAAAGAACAGGATTATGCAGTGCTGGATGATATTACAAACACCAATGTTCCAGTGGTTCCTCATGCTCCGCAACAGCAACAACAAGAAATACCACAAACTCCAGTGAATGTTAGGCGATCTTCAAGGTTAAGTAGACCTCCAGAAAGATTTTCTCCCTCTTTGTACTCTATTCTATTAACTGATGCTGGTGAACCAGAATGTTATCATGAAGCTATGCAGGTGGATACCAAGGTTCAGTGGGAGCATGGAATGGAAGAAGAAATGGACTCCTTGCTGAAAAATCAAACTTGGGAATTATGCAAGTTGCCTGCAGGTAAAAAGGCTTTAGCAAACAAATGGGTTTATAGGATGAAAGAGGAGGATGGAGGTAAGAAAAGATTTAAATCCAGATTAGTTGTAAAGGGATTTGCACAGAAACAGGGTATTGATTTTGATGAAATATTTTCTCCAGTTGTTAAAATGACCTCTATTCGTACTGTGTTAAGTATTGTGGCTGTTGAAGATTTGCATTTAGAACAGCTTGATGTTAAAACTGCCTTTCTCCATGGTGATTTGGAAGAGGAAATTTATATGGAACAACCACAAGGATTTGAGGTCAAAGGTAAGGAGAAACTAGTGTGCAGATTGAAGAAAAGCTTATATGGCTTGAAGCAAGCACCTCGACAATGGTATCTTAAATTTGATAGTTTTATGGCTGAGCAAGGTTACAACAGGTGTAATTCAGACCATTGTGTTTATTTTAAGATGCTAGGTGAAAATAGCTACATTATTTTATGTTTATATGTTGATGATATGCTTGTAGCGGGGTCTAACATGGATCACATAAAGGAGTTAAAACAACAGTTAGCAAATTCATTTGCTATGAAGGATTTGGGGGCAGCAAAACAAATCCTTGGTATGAAGATTACAAGAGATAGGAAAAATAAGAAATTGTTTTTATCTCAGGTTGATTATGTTAAAAAGGTGTTGCAGAGATTTCATATGGAGAATGCAAAAGCTGTCAGCACACCTTTGCCCAGTCATGTAAAATTGACTAAGGATATGTGTCCAAAGACACAAGAGGAGGAAGAAAAAATGTCCAAGGTACCATATGCTTCAACTGTAGGTAGTTTAATGTATGCCATGGTATGCATGAGACTAGATATTGCACATGCTATAGGAGTTGTTAGCCGGTATATGAGTAATCCAGGAATTGAGCATTGGAATGCAGTAAAATGGATTCTCAGGTATTTGAGAGGTACACCAGATAAACATTTATGTTTTGAGGGCTCTAATACAGATTTAAAAGGCTATATTGACTCAGATCTGGCAGGGGATATTGATACCAGGCGGAGTACCATAGATTATGTATTTACCGTTGGTGGGACAGCAGTAAGCTAGATATCTCGATTGCAAAAGGTGGTTGCTTTATCCACCACAGAGGCAGAGTATGTGGCTACAACAGAGGCAGCAAAGGAGATGATATGGATGCAATTTTTCATGGAAGAGTTGGGAAAACAACAGGCTGAAAATTACTTGTTCACAGACAGCCAGAGTGCTATACATCTTGCAAAGAATTCTGCCTTGCACTCTAAAACCAAACACATACAGTTGAGGTATCATTTCATTTGGTTAGTGTTGGAGGATGGACAGGTAAAGCTGAAAAAGATACATACAGATGTAAATCCAGTGGATATGTTTACTAAGGCAGCGATAAGGGAGAATTTGAGCTCCTCTTCAGCTTCGGTTGGCCTTCAAGGTTCAATTAAAGTATAAGAAAGCAGCAGGGTCCAAGGTACTTATTTCCAGTGGGAGCTGTAAGTGCAGCGGTGTCATCCAGGTTCAATCTCCAAGTGGGAGATTGTTTAGGTGTGGAGCCTGATCAGTCTCCAAGTGGGAGATTGTTGGTATGTGACAACTGATCATTCTATACTGTACACTCTTCATGTATCCTCACCGAGAAATTACCGAAAAAGGGAAAAAACCCCGATTTTGTATAACCCTAATTTATAAAGGGTTTGGGATAAAGTTACAATATCATAAAAAACAAGCGATTATTCGTGATATTGTAATAGGATTTTGCACTGGTTAATAATATCATTGGATGGCTGTAGTTTGGTGGATGTAGCCCACATTGGGTGAACCACGTTAAATTCTCTGTGTTAGTTTTATGTGTGTTTTATTTCTCGTTTATTTGATAAAATCTGCATTTAGCTTTTAGATATCTGCCTTTGAAAACCTAACATTAATCCCTCAACCCTTAAACCCTAATCCTTCAACCCCTATACCCTCTTAATCCCTCAACCCTCAATCCTCAACCCTTAAACCCTAATCCCTCAATCCCTATACCCTCTTAATACCTCAACCCTCAACCCTCAACCCCTAAACCCTAGTCCCTCAACCCCTATACCCTCTTAATCCACCTACCCTCAATCCTCAACCCCTAAACCCTAATCCCTCAACCCCTATACCCTCTTAATCCCTCAACCCTCAACCCTCAACCCTTAAACCCTAATCCCTCAACCCCTATACCCTCTTAATCCCTCAACCCTCAACCCTTAAACCCTAATCCCTCAACCCTTAAACCCTAATCCCTCAACCCCTATACCCTCTTAATCCTTCAACCCTCAATCCTCAAATGTCCCTAAACCCTAATCCTCAATCCCTATACTCCTCTTAATACCTCTCAACACTCCAACCTCAACCCTAAAACTTAGTCCTCAACCTCATAATTCTTAATCCCTCAACCATCAATCCTCAACCACTAAACCCTAATCCCTCAACCCCTATACCCTCTTAATCCCTCAACCCTAAACCCTCAACCCTTAAACCCTAATCCCTCAACCTCTATACCATCTTAATCCCTCAACCCTTAAACCATAATCCCTAATCCCTCAACCCTTAAACCCTAATCCCCCAACCCCTATACCCTCTTAATCCCTCAACCATCAATCCTTAACCCCTAAACCCTAATCCCTCAACCCCTATACCCTCCTAATCCCTCAGCCCTCAATCCTCAACCCCTAACCCCTAATCCCTTAACCCCTATACCCTCTTAATCCCTCAACCCTCAATCCTCAACCCTTAAACCCTAATCCCTCAACCCCTATACCCTCTTAATCCCTCAACCCTCAATCCTCAACCCTTAAACCCTAATCCCTCAATCCCTATACCCTCTTAATACCTCAACCCTCAACCCTCAACCCTCAAACCCTAGTCCCTCAACCCCTATACTCTTCTAATCCCCCAACCCTCAATCCCCAACCCCTAAACCATAATCCCTCAACCCCTATACCCTCTTAATCCCACAACCCTAAACCCTCAACCCTTAAACCCTAATCGATCAACCCCTATACCCTCTTAATCCCTCAACACTTAAACCCTAATCCCTCAACACTTAAACCCTAATCCTTCAACCCCTATACCCTTTTAATCCCTCAACCCTCAATCCTTAACCCCTAAACCCTAATACCTCAACCCCTATACCCTCTTAATCCCTCCACCCTCAATCCTCAACCCCTAAACCCTAATCCCTCAACTCCTATACCCTATTTATCCCTCAACCCTCAATCCTCAACCCTTAAACACTAATACCTCAACACCTATACCCTCTTAATCCCTCAACCCCTAAACATTAATTCCTCAACCCTTAACCCCTATACCCTCTTAATCCCTCAACCCTAAATCCTCAACCCTTAAACCCTAATCCTTAACCCCTATACCCTCTTAATCCCTCAACCATTAAACCCTAATCCCTCAACCCTTAAACCCTAATACCTCAACAACTATACCCTCTTAATCCCTCAACCCTCAATCCTGAACCCCTAAACCCTAATCCCTCAACCCCTATACCCTCTTAATCCCTCAACCCTCAATCCTCAACCCTTAAACCCTAATTGCTCAACCCTATACCCTTAATCCCTCAACCTCAATCTCAACCCTTAAACCCTAATCCCTCAATCCCTATACCTCTTAATACCTTCAACTCAACTCCTAAACTCCTTAAACCCTAGTCCTCAACCCCTATACTCTCCTATCCCAACCTCAATCTCAACCCTAAACCATAATCCTCAACTCTCTATACCTCTTAATTCCTAAAACCTAAACCTCAACCTTAAACCCTAATCCATCAACCCCTATACCTCTTAATCCTCAACACTTAAACTTAATCCCTCAACCCTAAACCTCTAATCCTTCAACTCTATACCCTTTTAATCCCTGAACCCTCAATCCTTAACCCCTAAACCCTAATCCCTCAACCCCTATACCCTCTTAATCCCTCCACCCTCAATCCTCAACCCCTAAACCCTAATCCCTCAACCCTCAATCCTGAACCCTTAAACCCTAATACCTCAACCCCTATACCCTCTTAATCCCTCAACCCCTAAACCTTAATTCCTCAACCCTTAACCCCTATATTCTCTTAATCCTTCAACCCTAAACCCTCAACCCTTAAACCCTAATACCTAACCCCTATACCCTCTTAATCCCTCAACCATTAAACCCTAATCCCTTAACCCTTATACCCTAGTCCCTCAACCCCTATACCCTCTTAATCCCTCAACCCTCAATCCTGAACCCCTAAAGCCTAATCCCGCAACCCCTATACCCTCTTAATCCCTCAACCCTCAATCCTCAACCATTAAACCCTAATCCCTCAACACCTATACCCTCTTAATCCCTCAACCCTCAATCCTTAACCCCTAAACCCTAATCCCTCAACCTCTATACCCTTTTAATCCCTCAACCCTCAATCCTCAACCCTTCAACCGTAATCTCTCAATCCCTATACCCTCTTAATACCTCAACCGTCAACCCTCAACCCTTAAACCCAAATCCCTCAACCCTGAACCCTCAACCCTTAAACCCTAATCCCTCAACCCTTAAACCCTCTTAATCTCTCAACCCTAATCCCTCAACCCTTAAACCCTAATCCCTCAACCCCTATACCTTCTTAATACCTCAACCCTTAAACCATAATCCCTCGACCCCTATACCCTCTTAATCCCTCAACCCTTAAACCCTAATCACTCAACCCTTAACCCCTATACCCTCTTAATCCCTCAACCCTAAA